>CAODLS010412512.1:0-16715 GCA_948243855.1 Flueggea neowawraea
CTGCAATCCCTACTGACACAGCTGCAAGAATATTGTAGATATTATGCTTTCCAAGCAACCCCGATGAAATTTCCAATATTCCATTTGGTGTGTTAACCAAAACCTGAGTTTCGAAAAGGGAGAGCTCATACTTCAATGGACGGACATCTGCATTTTTGTTCTCCATTGCAAAGGTCACTACAGGAACCTCTGGGTTCCCTTGTGAAATAAATAAAGAAGCATTTGGGTCGTCAATATTTACAATTTTTCTATTCCTTTCTGGATCTACCATCCTAGCAAACAACTTACCCTTAGCATCCCTATATTCCTCCTCGGTGCTATGAAAATCCATATGATCCCTCGTCAAATTAGTAAACACTGCAATATCAAAATCAATCTCGTCACATCGCCCTAAAGCAAGTCCATGGGACGACGCCTCCATTACAACTGCCTCACTCCCATTATGTGGCATTTTAGCCATCAAATTTTGAACTGAAACAGCATCCGGGGTAGTGTGAGGGGATTCCCACATGTTATTCCCATGTATATAGTAACCAACTGTACTCAGCATCCCAGTTCTCGAAACCATAGCCTTATACATTCCTCTGATCAAATAGGATGTCGTCAATCAGAGCCATATTCTTCGAGGGAAACCTATAAAATGCTGCAGCCAATGCCGGCAAAACAGCATTAGTATCCTCAACAATCACCAAAACCTTGCACCCCAATGTACCCGCTATATCAATTGCCTTACTAGCAACAGCACCTCTTTTGTCAGCCTCAGTCAGATACAAATGTCCATCTGTTTTTATCCCCACGCAACAGACAAACAGATCACCAGCGCTCACCAATCTCGAATAGTGCTGTATCCCAGTAATCTCCACCTCCAAGTCCCAAAACTGAGACTGGAACTACTTTGCTCTCATCTAAAAGCTCAGCCAAAGTCATCTTAAACTTAGGTTCCACAATATTAACCTTAGCCTTACCATAACTATCAAAATCCAAATCAAAACTTGAATCCAACAGCAACCCGTTACCCTTTTTTTCACTCTTTCTACCAATCGCATCATCATCCACATCAGACTCATTATCCACCACTCTGAGCCCTTGCAAATCATTAATCTCTTCCAAATCCACAACCTCTTCAGGTTCCAGCTCTTCAATCCCTTCAGCATCCACATTCCCTCCCTTGGTATCAGGTTTAATCAATCCTTGCTTGATGAACTCCTCTCTTTTCATAGCAATAGCATTATCAACCTCGCCAAAGAAATCATCACCGTAGCTCTCCCCACTCAAATGGTTTTTAGTACTCACAGAATGGTCTTCAGTTTCAGAAATTGCGTTGAGATACGTCGACTGGTTCTTCATAAAGTCCTCTTCTTGAATTCTCCGCGCCCGGGCAGCTTGGACGTTAATTTGGTCAAATTTTGACACTCCATGGCTCGAATCCTCCCCAAATTCAGGTGGGTCTCCATCGGAAGGATTCGGATAGTATTTTCCATCGGAACCAATCGCCGGCCGCCGGTGGCGGTGGCTGAGAGAGAGGAAATGTTGGGGTCTGGAGAGAGAAATGGAGGGTTTAAAGACATTGGTTTTTAGAGAGAGGGATTTTGGGAGAGAACAGAGTGTGTAGTAAGGAAATGTGAAGTAATGAGTGGTGATTGTGGAAGCCATGTTGATCTCGGAAGTGAGTGAGTGAGCGAGCGAGAGATATGAAGGGTTTAACTGTGGCTTAGTGATGTTGGAGAAGATGGAGATAAGGGCGGGTTTGACTTCTGCGTTTTTTTTAAGGAAACGACGCCGTTTAAGTTTCAAATTCTAGTTTGCTTGGGCCATGTCATTCCCGGAGGCCCAATCTAATTGGTATTAGTCGACTCCAGTATCATTTGTGTTGGGGAGAATGAAATAGGGAAAATCACATATTTATTTTAATTAAAAATATAAAATTTTAAAAATAGAAGTTGCCAAACAGATTTTTAATTATGGAAATGCGCGGATAGCCAAATTTTTAAAATGTCAGATTTTCATAATCACGATATTTTCGTGAGAAATTGATTTTTTGCGAGAAAAATCAAATCAAGCAGAAAATGTCTCCCGAGATCTTCATTAGAGATCTTCAGAGGTCTCTACTAAAAGTCTCTATGGGTCTCCAAGAGTCTCCAGTGAGAGTGGAGGTCTCCAAGAGTCTCCACTGAAGATCTCCAATGGTCTTCAGAGGTCTTCACTGGATGTGTCCAATGGTCTCCAGGGATCTCCACTAGAGGTCTTCAGTTGTCTCCGCTAGAGGTCTCCGAATTTCACTTATTTTTTTATAAAATTTAATTATATTTTGTTTAATAATAATTAATTAGCTCAGTTGTTAATTTTTTATAAATTTAAATATATTTTGTTTAGTAATTAACAGAAATTGAAGTGTTGGGGTTTGTTCTGTGCTGCTGCCACCGTTCATCTACTGCTGTCGCCAATGCTCTACGAAATCGAGAATGACATAAGGACATCTGAAAGAGAGGATGATGGTTCAATGACTGCATAACTGAAAGAACGAGATCAAAAGAGCAAAACTGACGTGGAGAGGGGAAGAAGAAGAAAAAAGTGGCTGATGGCAGAGAGGAGCGGAAGAGAGGAAAGAGAAGCAGCGTCGAAGAAGGTGAATGATTGGTCTGGCCGGAGATGGAGATGGAGAAATATATACAAATTTGATTTAATAATTTTTTTCGTGTATTTTTTTAATTAAGTTCAATTATTTGTATATATTTTTACGAATTTTACTTTATATAGTGATAATTAATTTGATCTTAAAAATTTTCAAAGTCAACAAAGGTATCCAAATCTCTACGAAAGTCTCCAAATATACTCACCCCTGCACAAAATCAAATCAAACTCAACGAAAACCAACAAAAATTAACATGCACAATTAAACCATTAAGTCTCACAAAAGCATCAATGAACAAACAATAAAAAAGACTTTCTTGGAAAAAAAATAAAACAGAGGGCACTTTCATAATTTCATACAACCAAACAAGGGCCAGCAGCTAGAGTTTCAACCCTACCGCCGCCCCTGGTCTCGTCACCATTGCGGCCACGTCATTCGCAAAACAAGAAGCGTGATGTTGAGGAGATCAAAGGAGATGAGAAAGAGACGAAGAGAGCATCGCGGAGCAAGAAACACTACTTGGAGAGAGAAGTCGACGCAAAGATCCAGTCGAGCACGATTGACCCAAAGCTAGGGTGAAAAACTCGAAGTTGAGGAACGCCTAGATCAAAACACAGAGAGAACAGAGGCGACAAAGTGAAAAATAAAACTTGTCGCACTGGAAAGAGACGAATGATAAAGAAAGAGAAACGACGGAAGAGGAGGATGATGGGAGGGCGGCGGACATAAGAGCTAGGGTTTGGGAGAGTGAGAGGGAAGAGAGAATCGAGGGAGAGACTACAGGAGAGGAGATGAGAGCTGATGGAGGAAGAGTGACAGAGTGAGGTAACTGACAGAGCGATTAGGTTTTGTGAGAGAGTGGCTAGGATTTGTGAATGGACAGAGAAAAGAGATAGGAAAGAAACGAGGCATGAGAAAGGGAGAGGATAAAGAAACAGATGAGAGAGAAAAAAATTGAAAAAATTAGATGAAAAATTAGATTTTTATTTGATTGGATATGTCATTTTTAAGAACTAAATTTTAAAAACTGGCATATAACTAAGCTAAACTTAAAAATATGTTATTCTACTAATTATCAAACTAAGGATTCTTTTTGTCAAAATCTGAATTTCATTTGAAACATGTGGCATAATTAACTCTTTGTGTTGAATATCCAAAATCACACTACATACATACCAAACTAAAAACTGACTTTATAAGAATTCCGTCAATGGATTTTATTATCACAATTGGTAGCTTAACCAAACTATTTGCTAAAATAGTTTTAGTCTGTTTTCCTCTCTCTCCTCCTCTTCTGCCATCTCCACTGTCATTTTTCTTCTCTTCCTTCCTATGTCGTCACCACAACCTCCCTATGCTTTATCCTCATTTGTCTCTCCTTCTCTCTACTTTGATCTAAAACCATCAGATTGAAATCATCGTCACTGTCAACGTTCTATGTTCGTCGTAATGTCCTCCTTCCTCATTATCTCCACCATTGCAACCCCTCCTTCTCTATGCTCGTCATTGTTCCTCTCTCTCTCTCTTGATCTCGATCCATTCTCGTCATCGCCTCTCTCCCTTCCCCCCTCTCTCAAGTATGAATATGGGTTGCTGATGGATGAGGTCTCTCACGGACAATAAGGAAGCAAGCTCAATCTATAGTTGTGTCGTTTTGTGTGTTCAATCCTGAAATTTTGATAAATTATCATATTAGTCTCTAAATTTGGTTCATATAGTTAGTGGACAAAATGGTGATCATGTTTACCATAACTATACTTGTGCTCTACTTAAATTAATAAAATCAAATTGTTAAATGAAACAAATTTACAGATGGTGTACACATAATGGACATTTTGTTCACCATATGTACATCTGTTGTCTACCTAAAAATTAATAAAATTATATTACAAACTTACATACAGATGGTATACACATGATAAACAAATGATAGAAATTTTGTCTAGTACACTTGTTTGTCCACCTAAGAATTAATAAAATTTATATTTGTTAAATGAAACAAATTTACAAATAGTACATATGGATATGGTGGACATCCAATTGTTATCCAACTTGTACACTTGAAATTTAACAAAATTTTAGATTTTAATATTTTTGTAAATAGTTTCTCTTTGTTAGTTTTTTAGAAAAAGTTCCATGCACTTGACAACTTTCCAAAGTTGACATTTATTTTTTAGCATATTTGTATTTGTATTTTATTTTTTTCATTTCTATTTTGAAGATATCATTTATATGGAGACTCTTGCTCTTTTTCATTTATGTGTTAAAGTATATCATTGACATAAGAGACTCTTATTCTTTTCATTTTTGCTTTGAAGATAACATTTACATGGGAGATTTTTAATCTTTCTTCACTTCTCCATCTCTCCTTTATCGCTTCGCCAATTTCAGTTTACTTTTTTGTAAGTGATAATTATACCGTGTACATACAATTGTTTCCAATATTTTGAGCGCACGGGTAACCTATGCATATTACACTTTGATTTCATCAAATTTCTTATACACCTTTTGAATTCTCTTATACACATTGTAATTTTTTTAAGTCACGTTGGACTTCCTCCTTTATCTATCTTCTCTAATTCTCATTCTATTTACTCTCTCCATCTCTTTCTCTCTTTCCTCTCTCGCTCCTCTCTACGGTCTCTCTATTTTCTCATGTCCTCTCTCGTCTTCACTTCCACCGCCTTCAACCTCCACTCTCTCATACCTCGTCTGTCCTGTTTGTTCTCGGCCTCCTCTGCGTTCTTTTTTCCATCTCGTTATGTCCGTTCTCCTTATCTCGTCTACGAATGTGCGCCAACCAGATCTGGTGGCAGTTTCTCTCCTCTCCTTGCCAGATATGGGTCGACTAGCGGCAGCTAGGATTTCTTTGAAATAATTTTTAAGAGTACATGACCAGACTTCATCCCCTAGGCTTAGTTGTTATTCGTAGCTCGGTTGAAGCTTATGTAAATTCATTGAATTAAATTGTCATCAATATAATGTAGAAAGAAAAAATTAGGGTGTTTTGTTTATTTGTTGTTTATTTGTTATTTATATATTATATATATGTTGTTTATAAACAATATTCAATCAATTTCGATTAGGATATAAACATAAAACAACATATAAATAATATATAAATAATATACAAACAACATATACACAAATATAAACAATTTATAAACAAGTTTTAAAGAAATTTAAAAAGAAACAAACTTTAAATAAAACCTAAACAAGTTTCAAACAAATCCATAAAAATGTAATTTAGAAAATTTCGTCGATCACGCATGTAATTTTGAAAAATTTGCCCAAATATTGGAAGTTGGCTTGGTGAATCCGTAAGTGATATTTTTGGGCCTAATAATATGTAAATGGCACTTATGCAAACTTTGTAACTCTTTTCATGGGTTTGTTTCGAAAGAGGCCTATCTAATTATTTCTCATTTGGGGCTTTTCTACTATTTCATTTTGTGATAGTTTATAGATTTACTTTTCTTTATTTGTGTCTTGTTTTCTGATATTATACTTTTATTTTTGGGCTTTTTTAATACACGATCCATTAGTCAAATATTGTCTATTCACCTTTGAAACTAAACAGCGTCATTTCTACTTTTTTATAGCTGTGTATATGTTGTTTTTTATAGTGTATATTTGTTGTATATATACAAGTTATAAACATAGCATAAACAAATCATAAACATAATATATATAAGTTATAAACATAGTATAAACAAGTTATAAAACTAATATCTGTATATTATGTATCTCTGTAAAAGATATAAAAGTTACAAACATAGCATAAACAAGTTATAAAACTGATACTTGTATGTTCCAGATCTCTGTAAAAGAAATACATGTTTGTATATCGAATACATGTTGTTTATTTATTGTATATTCGTTGTATATATGTTGTCTATATATTGTATATAGGTTTTTTTCGTTGGTGAGTGGTATACAAGTTACAAACATAACATAAACAAGTCATAAATGTAGTATATACAAGTTACAAACACATAATAAATAAGTTGTAATACTAATACTTGTATGTTCTGCATCTTTGTAAAAGATATACAAGTTATAAATATATCATAAACAAATCATAAATATAGTATATACAAGTTACAAATATAGCATAAACAAGTTATAAAAATGATACTTGTATATTTTGTATCTTTGTAAAAGATATATAAATTACAAACATAGTATAAACAAGTTATAAAACTAATATTTGTATGTTCTGGCTCTTTGTAAAGGATATACATATTGTCTATATATTGAATATATGTTGTTTATTTATTGTATATACGTTGTCTACATGTTGTATGTATATTGTATATTGGTTGTTTTTTCGTTGGTGAGTGGTATACAAGTTACAAACATAACATAAATAAGTCATAAGCGTAGTATATACAAATTACAAACATAGCATAAACAAGTTGTAATACTAATACTTGTATGTTCTGCATCTCTGTAAAAGATATATAAGTTACAAATATAACATAAACATAGTATATACAAGTTACAAACATAGCATAAACAAATTATAAAACTGATACTTGTATGTTCTGTATCTTTGTGAAAGATATACAAGTTACAAATATAGTTATAAACAAGTTATAAACATGCATACTATAAGCATAATTTATATAGAGATCTCCTATATTTTGATCGATGATGAAAGCTGCATATTGGTTTTCTACGACCTGAATCAAAGCTATTGCGTTCTCAATGAAAGCTTGTCGTTTTCGCGATCTAAAATGTTAAAAAAAATCTATAGATCTTATATATTTTGATTGACGACGAAAACTGTAAATTAGTTTTAAACGATCTAAATCACAGTTGTTGCGTTCTTGATGGAAGTTTGTTGTTTTCACAATCTGAAATCTTCAGAAAATTTCTATATATCTTCAATATTTAGATCGACGATCATATATCTTTTCGATGGAAGCTTTTTTTTAGATGTATACTAGAGAGGGAGCAGAGAGATAGGAGTGAAAGAGCGGGAAGAGAAAGGAGATAGAGAAGAGAAAAGAGAGAGTGATTGTTACTGTGACTTTGTCTTTAGGATTTTTGGGGAGTGCTCTGTTTGGAGGCTTTTTAGGCAGTGGTGGTGTACTTGTAATTTAAATTTGTTGATAGACAAGCGTGAATTTTTGATATGTTGACAAAATTTGAATATTATAGCAGATGAATATATAATATCTATTTCTATTGTTGGTAGTTATGTAAAAGCCCCTTTCATTTTATGGTGAAAAGCTCTATTTGGTTTTGTGGTGGGTTTTTACGGGCTTTTCCCTCCTGTTTCCTTGCTATTTAATTGAGAAAATTTAACATTTATCGTAAATTAAAATTTAGATTTTGACTTTTGTCATACACCAAATACATTTTGACAAAAAAAAAACGCTTGGAACATCTTATAAAAATACCAAATTTTTGATTGATCGAGAATTTGAGTGTTTTTTTGCAAAAAATCGCGATATTTTTTTGAGATTTTTTTTTGCAGAAAAGATGAATTCAAAGGGAGGAAAAATTTGATGTTTCAGAATGTATCCAGATTTATCCATATATATCTAAATGTATCCAAATCACAATTTTTTTATATAAAATTCAATTTAATAAGTTTTTGATATAATATTATTTAAATTAAATGCCTCCAAATTATATTTTTTATAATTTTTTCGATAGTCTCAAAAATATATCCAAATTTTGATTTTTATATAATTTTTTATAGTATCCAAATGCATTGAAATTTTAATTTTCATATAATTTTTAGGCTCTAAATATGTCCACAATTCATCAAAAATGTATCCATTCCTATACAAAATCTATATAATTCAAAAAATCTCCATAGTCACTAAAATCAACCTACACAAGTCTTCTCATTTAATTTTATTTTTTTAATAAACCTACAAAAATAAATTACTTAACCAAAAAAAAAAAGAGTTCTTTAAAATAATTTTAAAATTATTTAAAATAATCCTCAAAATCAATCTACAAAATGAATGAACAAAAAAAAGACTAAAACATAAATAATTTAAAATTTGGGCATTTTCGTAAAAAATGAAAACAAGGGAGCAGCTAGGGTTTGGAACCCTAGCTACCGTCGCCGCCTCTTAAGAGACGATGGACCGCGAGAGAGAGAAACAGACGAACGAACAAAACCAGACGAAAGAGACTACTAGATACAATGCGGTGATGGAGAGGAGGCAGTGAGAGAACAATCACAGACTCCAAACGCGACGAGGGAGAGACGAGACATGAGGTAGCGACGGAAGAGAGTTGAACGAGAACAGACGATGACTACAACAGACGCGACGACAGAGAGAACACGAGGCGGTCTAGCTACAAGAGGGGCGGCGGACGAGGGCGGTGGGAGCTAGGGTCTCAAGAGGGGTTTCGCAAAAGAGAGGACAGAGAACAGAGGGAGAAGAGAGAGAAAGAGAAAGAAAGATCTGGGTGTTTGGTTAAGGAGAGAGAAAGCAGATCGAATGGATGCTCAAATTTAGATGAACTTGTTATTGTTTTTTATTTGGATGAAATACACTCCCTCCATCTCGATAAATGGGTTAGCTTTGCTTTGAGGAAGAGAGTCAAAGCAATCAAGATTAACTTGGATCCATTTTTAGCAGAAAGCACTAAACTATATAGTTTCTTGAGTAGTGCACCTGCTTTAACAGGCGTTGAATGCCTAACTTCACTTTGTTTGGATTCTGTTAATATAACTGGAGAACTGGTCGAGCAGTTCTTGGCTGTTTGTCCACTACTTGAACGGTTGTCGTTGAAAAGCTCAAAACACCTCTCTAATTTCTAATTTGAGAGTTGTTGGTTCATCTGTGTTTCATTGGAAAGCATTGAGATGTTTTCAGAGCTACTTGGGCTTCCTCAATATAGAAATCTCAGGCACCTGACATTGAAAATTGAGCAAATTTGGGTAGTACTACATCTGTGGTCTGCTTGAGTTCATTAACTTATGTCCGTTCTTGCAAAAGTTTACGTTGGAGTTGCCTTGTTACAAAGATGAAGGGAAATGTAAAATAGAACGGGGTAACTTGCGTCCTCATCAAAGGCTGAAGGTGGTGGAAATGATTGCATTTGTTGGCGCAGACATGAGATTGAAATTTCGGAGTGTTTTCTGAAACTGTTTAATTGATACTTGCTTTCCACATCATGAGTTGGCGGCCTCCTGTAGCTGAGCTGCTGATTATTTAACTATTTAATGTTCTATGTGCACGTGTCTTTTTTTCTTCAATGTTTCTCTGCCATGTAGTAGTATTTATTGATTTATTACTTTTTTTTGTTGAGAGTATTTATTGTCTTATTACAAGAGTTACACTAGTATTTATTAATAATAATCAGTTGTTCAAAAAGAAAGTTTAAATCCGCATCAACAATTAAACTTACTCATAAGGAAAAAACTTACTGGCAATAAAAGATTGAACTACGTTTTAATAGAGAAAGACAAATTAACACAATAAAAATAATATAAGATAAAATAAATAACTAAAAGCAACGACCCAATAACAATGAAAACAAATCCATAGAGATGGTGATAGATGACAGTAATTATATAAGGATGCAGTGAATGGCAGAACACATCGGTAATAGAAGCGCCAAAAAGTGTCTTAAATGGAAGAAACAACAATGGAGATTGTGATTACAACAACATCGAAAAGACTATCAATTCAGATTCAAAACTAAAAAAGAAATTGTGTTTATTGAAAAGTTAAAGGAAACATTAGAACAAAAGGAGCGAATTGTCGATAGAAAACTATAGGCAACACTCAAAAGAGTGTGGTGTTAGAAAGTTTTCTCGGTTAGTGTTATTTTTTTAAATTGAATTCGGGTTGTGTATTTTCTTTAAGGGTTAAAAGAATTTGACGGGGCCAAAATTCGTTAATGCTCAATGTGATAACTACTTTTGGCAAAAAAAAGTGAGGAGTATTTAAGAATTTTTATTTACAATTATGGATTTTGAGTCAGGCAAAAAGAGGACCAGTCGTGACAGATCTCATAAGGCTGCCCATAACGGGCTAAGAACTGAGCTACCATTTCTAGCTTTGTATATTGGTATGTTTTATTATGTCTCGGTCTGTTAGCCCATTTTCTTGCGTCTTACCAAAAGATCCCTTTATTAGTAAGAGGAAGGAGACAAGTACTTGTTTGATCTAAATATATTTTGAAATTGCATATTGTTATTAAATATCGTAATAAAATGTTTTAACCTTTTATATCTTTTTGCATAAAATCTATTAGTAACCGAGTTAGTCCAACGTGTCATAGTGATTAGATTTGATTTTTGATGTTCAAATTTCAGATAAAACATCTATTAATCAATAGTGAAACTAACAATTTTACTCTCTAGATTATTATGCGGAAAACAAGATTATAAAGACTAAACAAGGGGTATTTATTTGGGTAAACTAAATATAGCACCATATTTTTTTTATTATTTTTCTATGATTTTTATATTTTGATTTTTTAATACGTCATCCTCAACTTTGAATACAAAAATTTTATCTTCTGACACGATTAGCTTCTGTTTTTTTTTT
Organism: Flueggea neowawraea; assembly: GCA_948243855.1. Classification (NCBI taxonomy): domain Eukaryota; kingdom Viridiplantae; phylum Streptophyta; class Magnoliopsida; order Malpighiales; family Phyllanthaceae; genus Flueggea; species Flueggea neowawraea. The sequence goes on from CAODLS010412512.1 coordinate 11,164, forward strand.
TCCATTTTTTCCTTCATGTTTTATTTTTAAGATGTTTGGCTGTTATTTCATTTGTTTTGTTTACATTTCAATCCATGTTGTTTTATTTGTTGGATTAGGGTCTATTTTAAGTTTATTTTAGTTTTTAAAAGATTTAAAGATTTGAAAAAATATTTTATTTTAAGTTTATTTTTGGGTTTTAAGTAATTTTTTAAATTTTTTTATTAAAGAATCACCGAAATTCAGTTTTAAATTTTTATTATTTCAAAAAATATTATTTAAAAATTTAACTAGTTTATTTCAAAAATTATAAGGTTTTAGAAAGTTTATTAAAGGTTTGTTTTTAGTTTATTAAAATTAGGAAAATTATAAGGTTTTAAAGGTTTGTTAAAATTGTATTTTTTTGTTTATTAAGATTTTTATAGGTTTATTAATAGTTTTAAAAGGTTTATTAAAAGTTTATTTTTGGTTTATTAAAAGTTTGTTTTTGGTTTATTAAGATTTTTAAAGGTTTCTTAAGTTTATTTCTGGTTTATTGAGATTTATTTTAAATTGGAATAAAGAAAATTATTTGAGATTTATTAAAAAATTTCTTTAAAGTTAATTTTTAGATTATTTTAAGATTATATTGTATTAAGAGGTTTATTTTTGATTTATTTAAAATTTATTTTTTAAAAGATTAAAAAAATACTATATAAAGTAATTCAAGTCCAAATTCAAAAGAAGTTTAAAATATAAAAAAATAAATTTAACTAAAAAAAGAAAAATATGGATAAAATAATCTAAAAATTAAATTCAAATTTATAAAATTAAAAATAATGAAAAAAGTTAAAAAAATAAAAAAGTTAAAGTCAAATTTAATAAGAGATATAATTTTGATTAGAAAGATGACATCACACAATTTTCAATCAGTGTTGACAGGATAAAAAAGTAATTAAATATTAAAAAATAAAAAACGATTTTTTTTAAGAGTAAGTTACTTTTTTTTTTTGAAGAGAAGAGTAAGTTACTTTCTGCAATGTCAAAAGCTGTAAAAAAACTCTCTACAGTGTAAAAAGTTTAAAATGTCGTACGGAATAAATAGAAATGTCAGAAGGGTGAGATATAATAAAATTATGAAATTATTTTTGTAAGATAAATTAAATAAAAATAGATCAAAAATTGGTAAATAAAATATTATCAAAGTATATATATATATATATATATGGCGATAATATAGTGAATCATATATCGAAATCAAGCTCCCAAAAACTTAACCTAGAGACCATAGCTTGCGTTTACGAATTGTCATCTACTCTACATTCAACATCGGGATACACTTTGGAATACAATCACCAAAAAATATGCTATTAATTAGGGTCAAAATCAACGAGGAAAATTTGCTCATATGGCCTGACCAGCTATTTTTTTTATCATTATATATAATATATATTTCATATTATGAAAGAGCCCTTTTTTCAAAAAACAATAAAAAGAACATTTTAACTAACTTGCTGACTTGTTTACACCTCTCTAGTTTGTCAAAAGAATAAAATTTGATGATAAATTACAAATAAGCATATATATTTTATTATGTATACCATCATTGGTCTTACCAACAAACCCAATCTTAATAGGTGACGTCTAGTTTTTTGATTAGCAGATAGACTAAATAAATGTAGGATGACAAAATTGACTTAAAAATGTTAAGAATTGAAGACGTAAAAGTATTTTAATTGGATAAAATTTTAAAATATAAAAATATAACAATGCCATATCTAACTAAATTAGGAAAATCATTACCAACACCCATGATATTTGCGCAAATAAGTGTTTCACAAGTTAGACTTATTTGGCTCTTCAAAAAAAAAAGTTAAGACTTATTTGGTTTGAAATCTAGTGATTGCTTTAATATGTTAATGTGTGTTTGTTAATACTATATTCATATAACTACTAATATTTTAAGTAAATTATACTTCTAAATTGATTATTTAAAAAAATTAATTAAGAGAAAAATGGTTTATCACTTTACAATAGTTCTCGATGACCATATTTATATTCTTTTATTATACAATTTATCAATTTATTAATCTATAAAAAAATAGACATCCATTAGACAATACAAAAAGAGTTACTACGTCTACTCACTATCTTTTTTTTTTTAAGAGGCTATCTGTTTTTTTATAACATGTAAAAGAGGTAAAATTTTATCCATAAAGAATCACAAAATGATATGCATTAGGCTGATTTCATCCATAAAGAATCACAAATTGACAGGCATTAGGCCTTTGGGATTCTTTGGTCACAAACGAGGGAGACAAAATTTATTTCTTCTTTTGTGCTTTGCCTTTAAGATAGAAAATTGACCAAGTGATTGTGAGTTTTGGACATTACAATGGTCATAATTTTTGCATGTAAGCCAAATAATATCAACATAAAAAGGGAAAGTAATAGAAAGCTTTCTTATCACAACCAATCCACATCACAATTGAGCCACATTGGTTGTTGGAACTTGCGGACCAAAACATATTCTTGTTGAATGGTCGAATTCAATCCAAACAAAAGGATCTCATAACAACATGATACTAACTGCCCTGGACAAGGACTTCTTGCCCTAAACCCACCTAAACTATCTCAATTGGAATCTATTCTAAAATGGGGAAGCCATGTTTGATCAAAAATTGATTAGTTTTAATTAAAAATCGTGCTTATGTATTTTGTGGTTGCTAATTATAGCAGGTTTTGGCACTAATTTTTGCATTGAAAAGATCTCTCATCAATCTATTGAACAAAATTTTGGATGCTAAAGGAGTAGGTATATTATGATTGTTCATAATGCAAATTTGATAATTATTGACATAAAAAAGTTGAGAGGCTGTGTGGGTCTCTACTCTCTACATACTCTTCCTTAGATTCTAAATAGATAGTTAGCTTGTTTGGCAAGGGTAATATCTAACATTTTTTTATGAGTATTTAGTATTTTATTAAAAAATATATCATCTTTTTTAATTTTTTACTATTTATTAATCATCAATCATTTAAAAAATATTACATGCTAAATATTGTAATACTAAACGAGTCTAGTGTTGTCACCAACTGGTATCAAAATCACAATGGAATCCTAAATAAAAAAATATTCGATTTTGATAAATTGAGTGATAGATAATAAAAATAGATTATAAATTAATAAATTATATAGTAAAAAAAGTAAAAAGACTGACATTTTTTTAAATCAAAATATACTAAATATATAATATAATGCAAACCAAACACACTTGAAATGTGTTCGGTTTACAATATTTTGACATAGTATATTGAATATTCAACATATTATGATTTTTAAAAATATGTTAGTTTTTTTATTTTATTTTTTTATTATGTAATTTATCAATTTATAAATTATTTTCACTATTTATCAATCAATCTATTAAAATCAAACATCATTTTTTTCTATATTTAAAAATTTAAATTTCTTATTTTTTATGTTAAATCTTATTGTAAAAAAAGATGCTCCTCAATAAATGTTTTTTTTAAATGTTTTTTTGTAAATTTAAATTTAAATTTTTGTCCTTTCAATAGGTAATGTTGGCTCAGAACTAACATATATTTACGATAAACTAACAATTGTTGATAATATATATATTTTTTGTGTATATTATTTTTCAATTGTCTCATTATATTTTGGTGCAGCATTACCTACAACACGACAATTTAGACTCCAATGCATCGAACTATTATTTTTATTGTTAGGCACTATTTAATATTTATTATTCATGGTTGTTGGCTACCTGCTTGACTATTTTTATTAAACATTTTCTCCTTTAATTCACCAAACCGTATATACTTATTTGGCAAAACAAGCAATTTTTATTTTCATGTTAACATATTATTAAAAATAATTATATTTAATTCTTTCTTTCTGCTAATATATTTTTTTGTTAAAATATTATATTTAAAAGAAAAAAAAACATACAATCCACTTGTTGAAGTGATTTCTTTATATATATATATATATAAATGTATTCATTGACGGGAAATTTCAAATTCTTATTACAGAGTAAATAATTGGTCATTACAGTAAAAAAATTCAAAAAAAGGAAAATTGAAAGCATAATAAAGGCAATCACATTCAAAACCTTAACAAAAAACCTAACCTCTTTATTTTATAGGTTAAATCGTCACATAAAAACAGCAACTGACAACTTAGGCTGCTTGTAACGGGGCTACGAACGCGTTATCGCGTCTTCGTGATGTAGCTCGTCCTCTTGCAGGAGGATGGACTGCATGTGTCAGGCGTGATGTAGCTCGTCCTCTTGCGCCTGACACATTAATTTTTAAAAAAAAATCAAAATCTGACCGTTGGATCTTCAACGGTAATATTACCGTTGGAGTACTGTTGGGGGTCAAAAAATTACCCATTTGGTCCATAACGGCTAATTTTACCCATTTTTCTATCAATACCCACTAAACACATTTTTTTCTCTCATTTCTATAATTCAAACACTCATTTCTCTCTCCCCAAACTCTCTCAACTCGTAAAATTTCTCTCCATACTCTCAAATTACTCCCACTCCAATTCCCCCCCCACAATTATGGATTCCAACAATGAAAATATTCAATGCTCTTCTCAAAATAATCCATCAAATTTTGCCAACTACAGATATTCTTAAAATAATCCATCAAATTTTTCATCTTTCACAAACTATCAATTCAACCCTACCGCTTCATTTTCTTCATTTCCATATCAACTCGCACTTTCCAATTTTGGTAATTTTCAAAATTTTACGTCTAATCTTTTTTCACAAAATAATCATTTTTCACAAAATAATCCTTACATCCCATTGTTGGGTAGGTGCTCAACGACGGGTTCCCAAGGGGATTCTCCTACTCTTGAAATTAACCCCCTGAGCCTACTATTGGTCTAAGCAATCTCGACCCCGACGTCGGTGCCAAGTACAAAAAGTGGATTCCTCCACACGACGTCAAGTTGACTAAGTTTGGATCTCTATTTCCGAAGACATCATAATGTCCAACAACCAAAACGTCAACTCTTTTTGGAAGCGGGTGGTTGCACGCTTCAACCACAAGATGGAGGCAAGCGAGCAACGTTATGGGAAGGCCGTTAAAAATAGGTGGCACACATTCAACAAAATTGTCACCTTATTTAACGGCATCTACAACAACGTTGCTTCGACTTACCATAGCGGTTGGAGCGACGACATGATTATGGAGTGAGCACGCGTTGTCTACTTGGTTGAGGCGAAAACTCATTTCCTCTACGATGATGTTTGGAAAATTTTACGTGATCATCCGAAATGGAAGGAAGCATTGCCCATGGACCCCGAGGCTGGTCCAAAAAGAACCAAGGTGAACGCCCAATGCGCCTACACTAGCTCCGGCTCCTTCGATCTCAACGCCTCCAATCCTAGCATAGAAGGAAAGCCAACCCAAGAGGCTCGCTCAATGAGCCGAGATAAGGCCAAAGGGGAAGAGTCAAGAACCAAGCAAAAGGCGAAACGCAACGTGCATGGGAAAGGGAAGTCGACATCAAGCGACGTCTCCGAAGTTGCATCCATTTTGGATGATATGTTGTC
>CAODLS010412561.1:0-16976 GCA_948243855.1 Flueggea neowawraea
TTATAATACACAATTAATGTTAAAATAACTTCAACTAAAATAATAAATATATGTTTATAATATCTACCAACACAATAATATTCTAAATAAAGGTAAATCAAATACAAAACAACTAAAATTACAAAATTCATTAAAAAGTTATAATTTTCAATATAAAATATTAAGCAATCTTTTTTAATGAATTTCATTCTCTATAAACTGTAAACATAACTATCATTTTTAATAATGTTCATACATAAACATACAATAATAATAATAATAATAATAAATTAAATATTTTATAAAAGAAATTTTATAGGTAAGGTTTGTAAGCGGGTCGTGTCATAAGTAGGTTAACTCGTTTAACCCAGTTATGTTAAACGGGTTAAATATGTCATAAATGGGTTCAACGGTTTGAACCCATTTAAACTCATTTTTTACGTGTCATAAACGGATTCAACCCGTTTATGACCCAAACCCATTTATGGCAAACCCAAACTCATTTAATTTCGTGTCAAGTCGTGTTGTTTAAACGGGTCGTGTCAAAATTTGTCAGCCCTACTCCAAATCTTGGTTAAAATCTAATAGTGGTGTGCCATTTTTTGTCCTTTGTTTAATGGACCATTTACAAATTCACATAGCCCATAATCATATTTCACGGATTCACACGGCTCATTTCCAATATTTTGACAAAATTTTCAAAATTACACGTGTACACCACAAGTTTATAAATTACATTTTTATGGATCATGTTTGGAGTTGTTTAAAACTTATTTATACGATGTTTATATGTTATTTTTCTTATTTTAAAGCTTAAATATTGTTTATATATTGTTGATATATTATTTATATATTGTTGTTTTGTACAGTCGAAGTTTGGAATTGCTTAAAACTTTTTTAAAATTTGTTTAAAATCTATTCATTTTTTGGATTTGTTTAAACTTGTTTATATGTTATTTCTTGTTTTAAAACTTGAATATTCTTAGCTTCAAAAAAAACTTGAATATTCTTTAGATATTGTTGATATCTTGTTTATATGTTGTTTATATGTTGAAAACAACATATAAACAAAATATCAATAACATATAAACAATATGTCAACAATAAATCAACAACATATAAAAATTATAGATTTGTTTATATGTTGTTTTCAACATATAAATAAGATATCAACAATATATACTAGCATTCAAACAATATATAAACAAGAAACAACATATAAACAATATAACATATTTGTACGTAATAAATAACCTGTCGGTGAATCTAAAAAGTGATGCGCGTACGGATGAAATATTACAAAGTGTATCTGTAATAATCAAAACGTGTCCGTATGGAAACAATTTTGCAAACTTTTGTTGGTGTATTGCGTAATTACAACTTGTTTGATTTCTAAAGCGATCAGTCCTTGTCGGGACAGGCTCAGCTTATTTCTTTGTGGGCTTTCTGGGCTATGTTCCTAGTTGGACTGGCTATTATTTGCATCTGGTAATTAAGCAATACACCGACAAAAGTTTGCAAAATTTATTCCGCACGGACAGGTTTTGCTTATTATAGATACTCTTTGCAATATTTTGTCCATATGTGCATCACTTTTCAGATTCATGGATATGTTATATATTCCGTATGGACATGTATTATGTATAGACAATTTATGTTATTTATATATTGTTTATATGGAATTTTTTGTTTATATATTATTTGAATTTTATTATATATTGTTGATATCTTATTTATATGTTGAAAACAATATATAAACAAATCTATATTTTTTATATTTTGTTAATTTGTTGTTAATATATTGTTTATATATTATAAATATCTTGTTTATATGTTGTTTTCAACATATAAACGAGATATCAACAATATATAAACATCATTCAAGTTTTAAAACAAGAAACAATATTTAAACAACATATAAATAAGTTTTAAACAAGTTTGAAAAAATGAACAGATTTTAAACAAATTCTAAATAAGTTTTAAATAATTCCAAACTTAAACCGTATAGAAAAACAATATATCAACAATATATAAACAATATTCAAGTTTTAAAATAAGAAAATAACATTTAAACTCCATATAAACAAATTTTAAATAAGTCAGAAAAATAAGCTTATTTTAAACAAAGTTTGAACAAGTTTTAAACAATTCCAAACCAAGTCTGTAAAAATGTAATTTATAAAATTTTGGGTGTATGCTTGTAATTTTGAAATTTTGCCAAAATATTGAAAGTGGATCGGGTGAATCTGTAAAATGTGATTCTAGGCTCCATGAAATTTTAAACGGCCCTATCTGCACTCCTCTTGGTCGAAATTTGTTTTAATTTATGATTTGTTTTAATTCTTTGTATTCCGTGTGGAATAAATACTCAATTAAAGAATTATGAAACATACAAGAAACAGGAAATATCAATTTCATGTTCATTTTGGTCATTGAAGTGTAGATAAATTAACTTTTCATTCCTAAAGTTTTCCCAAATATAAAAGCTAATCCTTGGAAAATTAAAACATAAAAATCAATCCCATGTTAATTGGTTTCAAATAGGGGTGAACATCGGGTCAGGCTACCCCCTAATTTTTCAACCCAGTTGACCGGGTCCGACTCAATTGACCTGGCTGAATGCTTGGCCCAAGTCTGCCCATTCAAAAAGGGCAGGGCAGGTTGGGTCGGGCTACCCACGGGCCATGCCTGTTTTTAGCAAACCCAGAACCGACATGAAATTTACTTCGGGCTGATCTTTTGGCCCGGCCTAACCCTACGAGCTTAAAACCCCAACCTAAGCCCTAATATTTACAGAGAAAATCAAACTTTTATTAGAAAATAAAATTTTGATTTTGGCAAATGTCATCCAAGATTCCAACTTTGAAAAATGTCAGAAAAAACAAACTAAATTTGGCAAATGCCATATTCGCGAGAAATCGCGATATTTTCACGAGAAATTGATTTTTTTGTGACAAAATGAATTCCAGCTAAAAAAATCTTTGATTTTTCAGAGGTCATCAAATGGTCTTCAGAAGGTCTTTAGATGTCTTAAGAAGGTCTTCAAAAGTGAGTTTTCAATTTTCTTATAATAAATTTGATTTAATCTGAGGTCCTTTTAAAAAGGTCTCCAGAAAAGAGTTCACAAATTTTTTATAAAAAATTTGATTTAATCAGATTTCGGTTTAAACAATATTTACAAATTTTATTTGAATTTAATGATCCTTAGTTTAGTATACAAAAATATATAAAAGATTTTAAAAATTTACAAGGTCTTCGAATGTCTTTAAAGGAGGTCTTCAAAGATCTTCGGAAGTCTTTAGAGGGTATTCAGATATCTTTAGAAGGTCTTTAAGAGGTCTTCAGACAGTTTTCAGAAGACCTTCGATTGGTTTTCGAAGGTCTTCAAGAGGTCTTCGAGAGATATACACAAAATCAATTTCAAATTTCTCCCACCACCAAGGGCATCCCCAACAGTGTTAATATTTTAGAGAGCTAAAATATATTATTTAATTCTTATTTGTGTGTTAGTTTTTCTTAAAATTTGTGTATTGGAAATAAAAAATATTAGAAAGTGAATATTTTATTGATAAATTAGATGAATAGTATTAACGAGTGAATAGTAATTTTTTAAATTTGGAGAGAAACTGTAGATTTGTTAAAATTGTTTGTTATTTTATTAGTAAAATATTGAAAAATTGAGCTAGATTGTAGTAAAAGTAGAGTTGGATTTAAAATTCGAGATGAATAGTAAAATAAAATATTATATTTTGAAGAAGGAGGTAAAGGAGACTGTGAGGGATGTCCTAACACCAAATCAAGCTCCACAACTATCAACACTACAAAAATAGATGGTTAGAGTTTGGCAAACCCTAGCCACCACTGGCACCACCAAAAAACTCAAAAAAAACTCAACCTGCAAAAAAATCAATCTTGAAGTTCATATACATAATTAATCAACACAAAATTTCTCCAAAACCTAAAATCCATTAATGCAATAAACAAACATTGTTAAACAAACACAAATAAAATCAATACAAATTCTCGTCAAAACATTAACAAGATAAATTGAATTACAAGCAATAATAAAAAATTGAGGAACTAGACAAATTTTCATAAAACAAGTTTTATTTTTTTCCTAAAACATCAGATTAAAGCAGCTAAAATAGATCTTAAAAAAAATGCGGCTAGGGTTTTCAAATCACTAGTCGTCGCTGCCACTATGCATCCAATCATCACCACCTTGCTCTATCTGCCTTCTCTATCTTTGTCATCGTCTCTGGTCGTCATCATCTCTATTGCTCTCTCTCTCTTGCTCTTTCGCTCTTCGTCTCTCTTCACAACACCACCGACATCGCCTTCGTCTACCTTCGTCACATCATAGCAGTCGTTGTCGTCGTGGAGGAGATCTGGAGCTTGTTTAGTGGAGCTGAATGAATTGTCAGCATGGTGGTTTGTGAAAGATGAGAGGAAAGGAATGCCACAGAGGTGAACCATTCACGGCTTTCTTCGATCTAATGTTCCAGTGAAGTGCCAAACCGAGGATGAGGGAGAGAGGAGAGAACAAAGAAGAAGGAGAGAGAAGAGAGGAGAGGAAATCAGGTGAGAGAGAGGATGAAGATAAGAAGGCGGCTAGGGTTTTTAGGAGAGAGAAGACGAGGGAGAGGAGAAAGAGAAGGCAAGAGAGAAGGTAGAGAATCTAGGACGAAGAGAGAGAAAGTACAAACACAAATGAGAAAAAAAATCGCGAGATTTTGAATTATACACATCTGGCATTTTCGAGATTCACTTTCAAAATTGTGGCATTTGTGAGAAAAACTTTAAGCGAATTTCTATTTGTAAACTTTAAAAAATTGTGGGTTATTTGTCAAAATCTTAATTTTAATTGAGTCACTCAGCATAATTAACTCTATTTACAGGGTTATGTTCAAACCAGTCCGTGAGTCGGGCTAAAATGACCAGCTGTAGTTTCTGGACAGTGTTAGTAAAGCATATGAAAAGATGATATTGCCACTGCAAAAGAAAAAAGGCGAATTAGCTAGCGTCTAAACAATTTCCCCGCTAACCAAAAAATTTTTGTTGCTAAAGGCAGTTAAGAGGTGAAATTTTGCGAGGAAAATTTTCTTACAAAATCAGGTCTCCCAAGATTGATTTAGCGAGGAAATTTGTCTTACTTTTTCGTGAAACAATTTCGGTTGCTATTTTGTTACGAAAACTTTCGACATCAAAGAGTGAAGAAAAGTTAACAAAACTGGTGAGGAATCTAATTTCGTTGCTATATTTCATGGTCCACTGCTAAATTTAGCAACGAATTCGACACTAAATTTTGTTGAGATTTGCTCTAAGTATGTGAAAAAAAATTGAGTTTTATCTAGGAGTTTTGTGTCAACATCGTTGTTGATTTTGTGCCGAATACATCGAAATTTTTGTTAACTAAGTACAAAATTTAGCACAAAAAAGTTGACTTTTGATGGCAAATTGCATCCTACATTAGCGTCGAAATTCAATGCTAAAATTAATCTAAATTTTTAATTTACTTTTTAATTTAAATAACTAATTAATTATATTTATTAATTTTACTAAATAAATAAAAATTAATTAAAAATTAATAATATTGAAAAAACATAAATATTAATTTTAATATTTGTTCTAAAATTGTCCAAAATAACAAAAAATAGTATAACATCAACTCCTGCTGAGCTGGTGGGTCAGATGGCATGAATGTCGAGGTCGATGCAGTGATCATAAGACTCGAGAACTCTTCCATATGCTGCTAAAACAGCTTCTGACTCCCGTTGTGCTCAGAGTTGCTTCGCCACTCAGCTTTTGTTGTACTAACTGCGTCGTCTGCTTTGTGATCCATTGATCGTATTCTTACATGTTATCGAAGCTCCTGGACCTCTTGAATTCAGTATTAGTAAAAAATAAATTTTATTAAACTATGTTAGAAATAGAATAAACGAACAAATGTAAAATACAATTTATTAACATGTATTAGAAAATATATTAACGTGTAGTTAGTAATTACATGTGTATTTATATATTATTTTTAAAAAATATAAAAGGTAATTGAGAACATAAAAATTACACTCTACTGTATGTTAAATGGAGCGCACTTTCATAAATTTCTAAATCTGCCACTACAATGACCTACTAAACTTGATACTTTTTTATAATATAAACAGTGTTGTTGTATTATAATTACTTTACAGAATATTTATTTTAAAATATACAAAATGTTCTATATGAATTAAATTTAAAAGGTTTCAAAATTCATTGTTTTAATAATTTATTTAGTGGTAACTTAGTCTTTTAATTAGGAGAATTTAAGCATATTCTATAAGAATACAAAAGAAAGCAATGCATTAGTGTAAGAAATCCCTTCTTTCCTGAAATATACTGAACAAAATATATCATTCTTAGCACAAATATATTGAACAAAATATGTGGCGAGTGCTTAAATCATTTAACTTGAGAAAAATCTGATGCACTGTCTTTTCAGGGGAAAAAAAAGTTTGCGTTGCCTTCTTTTCCGACGGGGTTTATAAAAACTAACAATGCAAACAATTCAATGCCTTTTTTTCCTTTATTTTCCCACCAAAGTTAGATCAACATTCAGCTACTCCTATGGCTATGGGAAATTTGTTAATCCAAGTGGTTGGCAACTCAAATTCCTCACAAAAGACCAATACTTGCCGAGGACGATGACTAGGATGACTGCAGGCCTCGGGGAAGATAGCATACTCCTTTTCTTTGTTTGTGGTGCTCTGCTTTTCTTAGTTTAGGTTATGTTTGTTTTCTTGTTTGTTGGGTAGATTTCACCATCTAATTTCTTATTATGTTTTACTTAGGATGTAGTTTTAGGTGTAGCTCTCTAGGACCGTCTCTAACATTCTGTGATTTGTTGGATGGTGTTGGAAAAAGCGATCCACTTATGACGGGTGAACCGAACCAGGTCGGTCAATGTGTGAACCGAGACCAATTGGTGGACCCAAATGAGATGGGTTCATAAGGCCCCTAAGGCCCATAAGTTCATAATGGGCCCAATAAGTAGGGCCCATTGGAGGCCCATTTAGTTGCCTATAAATAGGAAAAAGGAAGAAGAAAAAAGGGGAAAAAAGAGAGGAAGAAGAGAGAAAAAAGAGAGAAAAACCCAAGGATGTAATCTACATTACCCAACTTTCTTCCTCATCATCTATCCTCACTCTCCTCAAGAATTCTCTCACTCGAATGTTCATGATCCTGACTTTAGTGGGAGCAATATTCCTATTTTCTAGTAGGAGTAGGGATTTTAGTACTAGTAGGAGTTTCCATATAGAACTTGAACCCAATGGGAGCAAGGAAACTTGATCTTAATGGGAGTTCCTATATGGAGTTTACCCAGTGGGAGCATTTTAGAAAATGCATAAAACTAAAAGGGATTAAGTCTTTCGACGACATTTTTTCGATAAATGAATAGATCGTGATCCTTTTAGTAACCCCACAAGTCAAGGACGAACTTGCGAGTGTGTTAGAGATTCACCTATCCCAGTGAAAGTTGTATGGATTAAAGCAATGGAAGTGCAAATGACATTTGAGATTGAACCATATTGAGAAGTGATTAATCTACCCAAATGGCGAGCACCCATTAGAGACTAATGGATACGTGAGCGATAAATCGAGTAAGACATCGATAATCGCTAAAGGGATTTGCTTAACAAGATTGAAAATTCCAACTTGTTGAAAGATTTACCTTCATCAAATAGACTTTGGCTTTTGGGCTAGTCTATACCTCGACCTACATCAATGGATGTATAAACTTATTTTCTCAAAAGAGAATTTAAAGTAGAAACTGATATGGTTTAACCTAAAAGTTTTATCATCTAATTCTCACTAGAGAATTTGGAAATATAATCTAAAAGGTTTAAACTAATGGTTTCATTGTCCAAGATATGACCTTAGACAATCTTTGAAAGGATGGTACATTCATATTCGTTTGATAATACTATGTATTTTAAGGTAAATCTTGTCATTCTTACCTTCTATGACCATCACACTTGTAGCTAAAAATGATCTAGCATACTTGAATGACCCCAAAGATTGGTAGAGATCCAACTTTGAGATTACTAATATGGTTTAACTATGGAGTTAAACTCCAAGAGATCGTTCGAGTAGATTTTTGTACATCTTCAAGTGAGATGGATCAACAAAGTCCTTGAACCTTTTAAGATGTAGAAATGCATAACCGATAGATACCCTGTGACTAAGAGTAAGTTTCTTAGTAAGTACATGTGTCCATAAACCTATGTGAAAGGAAGAACGTGAAAGGAATGTTCTTTATACGAATGTCATGTTAATGTCTTTTGTATTCTAAAGTACATGTGTTAATTATAAGATCATGTCTTGTAGTAAATGCCTAAGTGTGTAAAATCCCTAGAGTTTTCTATGTTGTCAAGTTAACTAGCAAATAATGATCCAGCATATAAGGGGATGTTGGAAAGCAGTGAGTAAGATACTTGGATGCTTTAGATGCACTGCAAGGTACTGTGTTTGTCACAACCCATTCCCGGGACCGTGACCGGCGTACGAGGTGAACTGTCTGTGGGAGTCTGGCCCATCTTGCACAAGCCTCAAAGATACAAAAACTATAAACTCATATATTTAAATCATTTTAATAAAACCGTTTTCGAGAAAATCATATATATATGATTATAAAATATATCAAAAATCAATACAAGCGATAAATCGCAAATCCAATATCCCAAAAATCAGACCCACAATCAGCAGACTCCATAACCTAACAGTATATCGGAGTGGAACATCTAATACAGACGAAGTAGCCCTGCAAAAGGGTGCTACTAACCAAAAGTATATGTCTCATTGAGCGGGGATTTCAAAAGTTGCCGAGTAGAATCAACCTGCAAGATAGAAACAAGGCAATACAGAAGAACAAAAGGGGTCAAACCCAATTAGTGAGGGACAATACTCCAGAGTGCCTCATACGTGCCTCACAAAGACTGGTTTGAAAACCGTTGGAAAACTACCACATGCACGTATACGACAAGAATGTATATATATATATGTATGCACACTACATACATAGTATGGTTTTAGAAACACGTTTCGCAAACGTTTACATCCAAGGAAACCACATGCGCTTTGGTAAAATCGATATTACTAGTATCATAATCAAAAAAAATATATACGTATTATGAAACCAGTAACAATAGCGGTGGGAACTGCATCACTCAACCACCTCAATAATGATTGTGGACTCTGTCACTAATCCGGTAACAAATCATGTGTCGGGCCAGGGCACATGACTATCGATAACCCTAATAGCTGGGTCAAATCATACCTTGGTATACCAAACGCTACGTACCCCATAACGAAGGTGTCTCATAATCAAAAACCATTATCTCAAAACAATCCATGCATTCAGCATAAAAAATAGTCAAAACATATATATCAATATATATACGTATTTTTTTCCAAAATCAAACAGTGAATATTTTATTCACATAATCCAACTATCTAATTAACCAATCCTTAGATTAGTCCGGCTTCAAATATCCGTTATACACATAAAAAAAAAATATAAACAGTTTCGAGACACAGCCTATGTGTCTGAAGCTGCCATCCACTCACTTGGATGTCCAAGCTCTAGGACCCAGTACCACTGCCAGATGGCTGATCCCACTAACAAGGGCAGAAAGCTGAAATAATTATCAGAAACAATAGCATATAAGAAACAATGATGTACGAGACACTGGTACTGTGGTTGTACCCAGTGCACATGCATATGTAACCCTCAAGTCGCTCAAAATCCAATCCGAAAGTGAATCCATCACTTTCGACTCAAAACTCGAAACTCATGTAAAATTACAGTTTGGTCCCCGACCAATGTAAAATTATGTTCTAGTCCTCGAGACATATTACCAAATAGTCCTCAAAGCAGTCAAAATCTCCAAATTAGTCCTTCAACTCTCTGAATTCACCAATTACAAAATGTCACAATTCGGTACCTCAGAACCACTATTTACTAGAGTTAGTCAGAGACTAACTCAAGTTATATGTGGTCTAGTTTACTCGAGTTAGTCAAGTAATAACTCGAGTAAATCATGGTCCATTTTACTCGATTTAACCAAAACTTAACTCGAGTAAATCATGGTCCATTTTACTCGAGTTAACCAAAACTTAACTCGAGTAAATCTAGGCCTACCTTACTCAAGTTAGCCAAAATTCTTACTCAAGTAAATCACTTACCTAGATTATCCAGTTCGACTAAACACTCAAATCAACCGATAAAAATCACTCTTAAACAACTACATTTACTCTAATCATTCTCCTGAACATGAATTTATACTCAAATCCATCAAAACAACTCGGAATCTCTCAAAATCACCCTAAACCGAGTTGATCAAAGCCATTTGAACCCTAATACCCTAGTATGCATAATCTTACATAAAACATGAGGAAAGAAATGCGATCTTACCTCAAGAAACCCAAAGGAAGTGTTGAGAAACAACTTGAGAGAGATTGGAAGCTTCTGAGAGGAATGGATTGGGGCAAATGATGGATTTCGGTCGGTTTGGGTCTTTTAAAGACGAATAACACCGAAACGCGTCATTCCACTTTTATGCAGATAACTCGAGTTACATAATGATTAACTCGAGTTATATGGATCTCGTCTAACTCAAGTTACACTTATGGATAACTCTCCAAACTCGCTACTCAAGGTTCCAAAACACAAACCCTACATGATCATCAGCATTATCGACTATCAATTAAAATTTCACACTCTCAATGAGAATGAGCATCAATGATCATCAATCGGAACTCCAATCGCTATAGGGAATATAACTGGAACGGACGGGATATTACACTACCTTAAAGGAGCACCCTAATTATTTAAAGGTAATCTTTTTTTTACGAAAATAAAATCTTTTTGTAAATTCTTAGCTAAAAAAAATATGTTTCTTCTAAGTTTATCATTGCTGTGAGTAATTTATTGTTGTTGAGACAAAGCAACAAGAAAATAGATTTTTTTTAAATTATTTTTTTTGCTGACATTGAAAATTAAATTTATGACCCTTATTTACTAGAGTTAATTTTAATGCCAATAAATTACAAGATCATTGGTAATTTATTACTAAATCTTAAGACCACGACATTTTCAAGTTACAATTTTAAGGGACTTAATAACATTTAAAATCACTTTTTTTATCACTTTTAATTCAATCTCTTATAAAAAATTTTAAAATACCAAATAGTAAGTTTAGGGAGAGCCTTTAATTTACTAGAAAATAAATGTCAACTTTGCAAAATTACTATATGCTTGAACCTATTTCTAAAAATATCAAACCAGAAAATTATTTGCACAAATACCATCAGTGATGTAGGATAAATTTAGATGATAATTCAAGTATAAATAGATAGCATTTTTACCTTACGTGCAATTAATCATCGACAAATTTATACCTTTTTGTATTTTATCTAAAGTAAATGAGAAATGTGTGGAATGTGGGAGAAAATGATAAAAAAAAGGCATGAAAAAGGAGTTTGAAGAGAAGTTAGAATGATGGACAAAAGTGGAAGACAAATAAGCTCAAAGTGAACCATAGTTGTTGCTACACCTTACGCCATGGCCATGATGAAGTGCCATAACTTAGGCCACAACTGTGATACAAGGCCACACCCTGCGTCACAGTTCCAAAAGAGAGCCATGATCATGGGAATTTCATGCCATGACTGTGGCACAAAATGCATCCAAGCCATGGCCAAATGGTGTACAAGCCGTGGCCAAATGCTGTGGTCGTGGTGCAAGCACCACTATTCTAGAGAAGGGCCACTGCCATGGCCCTCCCATTAGCAAGGAAAAGAGTGTGGTAGAAAAAGGAAAAGCTGTAGGGACCAAGGCATAAGTCAAGGGGATTTTTGACAAAATTTATTGTAGGGTTTTATGGACATGTAAAGAGGTATAAATACTCCTAAAACTTACTCTTTTGGGAAACATTCACCATTCCACACCAAACATTCTCTTTATTCTTTCATTTTTGTAGATAGAATTTTAGGTTAGGGTTTAAGAGGAAAAGGAATAGGCTTGAAGATTTGTGGCTTTTCTCTAGAAGGAAACTTTTAGAGGCTTTCTCCACATCCATCATTCTTGAAAAGTGCTAACGCTTTATCATTTATTGGTTATCCTAAATCAAATTTCATTTTCAAGTGCTTGCTTTTATTAATTTCGTGTTGTCTAATAAAAATACCAAGAATCTAATCATGGAATTTATTGCTTTCTTTTATGAATAGATCACATTTAGTACTCATTCATTGTGGATTTGATACCTTAGGAATATTTTGAAGGTTAAAACTGCATCGACACCCGTTCATTTATGGGAATCGATCAAGTTTTTAGTGTCGTTGCTGGGGAATGACGCTACTAATTGTGATCTTTTATTTTCTTTTTGTTTAATTGTTTGTCTTTCCTTTGCATTTGTAGATAGTACATGCTCTTGAGACGTTCTCGTAGTTTGGAAAATGAGAAGGTTATCCCTTTGATTCTGAAAAATTGAAAGATCGTGTAAGGAGAACCAGGCCAATAAAACAAGGGAGAGAATTGCAAAAAATCTGAGGCCTCAAGATAATCATAGAGATGAGTCTTGAATTGGTACATTACCAGGAGAAGGCATTGGGCACCTTTTGCTAGTGAAAATGAGCTTAAGGGAAATTCAAAGACCAGTGATTTCGACTTCACCATCTTGTATAAGGTTGAGTCCAACGGCAAAGAATTATAAGTTAAAGAAAATCCACTACAACATGCTACTATTATTCATGGCTTGCCATCGAAGGACCTACTCATCTTCTTGAGAGAGTTCTACACAACCATCGAAACTTTTTCTCTATATGATTTTACGGAGGATGAACTTCAAATGAGATGCTTCCATATACCTTCAAGGATCGGGATAAAACTTGGTTGGTTAATTTTTTGGAAGGGTTTTTGGGGACTTAGGATGAAGTCTATGAGACGTTCATGATGAAGTATTATTCTTCCTAATAGATGGTCAAATTGAGTAACAAAATTTTCATTCTCTCAAATGGAAGAAGAGCCATTTAAGAAAGCATAAGAGAGGTTCAAGATGCTTTTAAGTTAATGCCCCCGCCATCAATTTTCTTTGGCATTGCTTACTTAATTATTTTATGATGGGCTAACCATGCACAAGCAAATTGTTGTGGACACCGCGACTTGTGTCTATTTTGGTGACAAGATGGCCGAAGAAGTATATGACATCTATGAGACGCTTGCCACCAATTCCCAACAAAAAAACTGTAAGAAGGAGAAGAACGAGAATTCATTAGGTAACCTTTGATTCATCTAACTTAGCTTCACAAGTTGCTAAAATTTCTAGGAAATTGAATATGTTAATTAATAGAGAATCTATGGCTAGAGAACAATGTTCATTTTGTGGTGCTTGAGGCCAAAATGATACAGCTTGTGGTTTGAGTCGAAATATGGGTATTGGGTTTGAAGAGGTGAATTAGGTTTTGTTAAGTCCCAACCTAGAAATGACCCTTGCTCCAATATCTATAGCCCGGGATGGTGCAACCACCCTAAATTTTCTTGGAGAGACCCAAATGCTAAGCCACATAGACCTATAAAACCCTCAAGATTTCAACCTTGACCATCCTACCAATAACACGAACCTTAACCACCGCCTCCACAAAACACCCAAGAAAAGAAACCACCCTTGAAGACCTCTTGATGCAATGTATGTCAAAAATGAAGGCTAGAGATGCTAAGGTTGATCAAGCCATTAAAGCTCAACAAGATACTGTTGAGTCCGGTTTTGATGATGATGAATGCAAAACATTCATGAAAAAGGTGCAAAATTGTAGACTTGCTGATATTTGTCAACAAGGCACCTTAACGATTCATTAAAGTGCATTAATGAAGATTAAGGCACCTTATTGATTCATTAAGGCGCATTAACGAATGCAAAATTGGCATCTAAGCACTTAGACGTGTTGAGCTAAGAAGCAAAAAGTACTATACATTGATCTAAGCACGTAGATGATTCATCAAGGCACGGAGATGAGGATCAATGCATGCAAATAGGGTGTAATAGATGTTGTCGAATGATCTGAGCATTATTGCATAGATGGATTAAAGATGCAAACTTTGATGACAAGATCAATGTGCATTAATAAGTAGCAATGCACGTTGATGAGCTTTAGATGAAGACAAAGCTGAGACGCTCCTCGGGATTTCAAATTTGAATATTCCTTCATACAAGATGATGTCAGAATTAAAGGAGTGAACTTTGAGAACGACAACACAGTTTGTTGATTCATTAAGGCACCTTAATGAAATTCTGGGCAACGACAAGGTACCTTATTGATGAACAACACACGTTAATGAAAGTTTGGGTGAAATTGGATATTTTGGAACGAAGAACAATATAAGAAGATCATTTTATAAAGCATATAGATGACTATAAACGCACATAGAAGGTTGTGACGTCATTTAAATCAGAATTTTCCACTCTCACAATGGGTACTTCAACACTTCCAACAACTATATTTCTAAGAGTGACTATAAATAGACGTCTAAGAATATAAGAGAAGTAAGAGAGACATTTTCTAAAACTTTTTATTTATTTTCTCTCTCATTTCTACCTTTTTAACTCATTTGAGCTATTTACTTGTTATTTTACTTCTGGGTTTATGTGAGCTTAAGTTTGCTATACCTTTGGGGTTAAATCTGTAACAAGCAAGGTTGTTTGCTTCGGGTAAATAGGTTTTCTAGTGAGTCTTAGAAAACTAGAGTTTCAGTTTGCTAGTTGTCCCCGCAAAAAATAGTGGTTCATTTTTTTAGCTGATCCCACAAAAACTAGAGGTTTTGTTTTCTTGTTTTGTCCTAAAAATAATTGTTAACAGTTTTTTAGTTGAGCGTGCAAAAACTAAGAAAATATTTTGCTAGTTGAGCTATCAAAAACTAGTGGTTTGGTTTTATTGTTTTGCCATAAAACAAGGTGTAACAGTTTGTTTGTTAATCCCGCAAAAATAAGTTGTTGTGAATAGTTTTTCTCCACTCTCCAGTGTGGAGTTAGTGGATTCGAACTCTCTAGTGAGCTAGAGGAGTGGACGTGGGTTAAGGAGGACCGAATCACTATAAATCTTAGGCTTTATTTTCTCTTCTCTTACTCTTTCTTTACTCTCTTACTTTTTTTTGCATTAGAATTCGATTTATATTGTTATGTGTGAATTGGATCTTTGATTTTAATTTGTTTTTGCATTAGACTTTGATTTTAGTTTGAAAGAACTTTGTCATTTTTTTTAATTCGCAAAAGATTTTCAACAAAGTTTTTAATTTACTAAAAATCCAATTCACCTCCTCTTAGATTGTCATTGTACATTGGGACCGAGTTTTATAGCTACCATTTTAAATTAAAAAGGCAAGTGTGTGAAATAGCCAAGGTGGTTTTCGAAAAGAGAAAGCGAAAACTACCAAGTACCCTCCAAGTTAATCCAAAAAAGAGTTTAATAGCTATAACATTGAGGAGTGAGAAAGAGCTTGCCGAGCCAATGGTGGAGGAGAAATCTAGAAAAGATAAGGGGAAAGAACTTATGGTAGAAGAACTCAAAAATAACATGAAGACTAAGTAGAAAAAAATACAATGAAAAGAGCTCCTTTCTAACCAAAAGAATGAGGTGAAGCCATATATTCCTCATATTCCATTTTCCCAATGATTGAAGGCTAATAAAATGGACAAAAATTTTGAGAAATTCTTAGAAATGTTTAAGAAGCTTCGTATGAACATTCCCTTTATTAAGGCTATTGTTTATATGCCTCATTATGCTAATTTTTTAAAGGAGATTATGTCCAATAAGAAGAAATTGGAAGAGTATTCAATGGTTGCATTAATCGAAGAATGTAGTGCAGTGATTCAAAACAAGCTCTCTCCAAAACTCAAGCATCCTGGGAGTTTTATCATTCCATGCTCAGTTGGAAATGTGGACATTAAGAGATCATTGTGCGGCTTGGGAGCCTCAATCAACCTTATTTCCTTTTCAATATTCAACAAGCTTGGGATTGGAGAACTTATGTTGGTAACCGTTTCACTCCAACTTACCGACCGCTCCATCAACTACCCTTTGAGAGTTGTGGAAAATGTGTTGGTAAATTTTATTTTTCTGCTGACTTTTATATTCTTGCAATAGATAGTGAATTGGAGCTTCCCATTATACTTGGTAGACCATTTTTAAGAAATGGGGGAGCTTTAATTGATGTGAACAAAGGAAAATTAGCATTTAGGGTTAAGAGTGAGACACAAGATTTGCATGTATTAAGTGATTTAAAAATGCATTTGCTTAATGATTATGATAATGATACTAAAGTCATAGATTCTTGTTGTATGTTGTCCACGTACCCCACACATAACCTTTGGGTAATAAGGAGAGAAAAAGGAGAACCAAGTGCAAAACCAATAGAATAATCAGTAAAGCAAAACCAAGAAAGAAAACAGAATGCAAAGGAGAAAAATAATTTTAAATGGGTATTAGGTGTAAAAGAGAAAACAAGAAAGAATGTGATGATTTTTCTTTGATGGGTGATTTCTTTGAAGGCAAAGTGTTTTATATTGTCCACCAAAAAATTAGTCTCTTTGGAACCCTAAAATTCCATGTTGTGACCATTTCAATTTCTAAAATTCATTCATGCGGTGCCATTGACATTTCGCTTAATGGTCACAAACCTATAATTCCAATATGGCAATCAAGAGGGGGGAGACGGGATGAATTAGATTTCTTGCTAAAAGTTAAAACCTTTTTGAAATCTTTTTGAGTATTTTGTAAATCAAAATAGTAGCACAATCCAAAACACAACCACACAAAACTAAAATGAAAGAGAGTAAGGGATAGCAAATTAAAGCCCAAATTTATAGTAGTTCAGTTCTCTTTGACTAGGTCCACTCCTCTAGCTCACTAGAGAGTTTTCAATCCACTAATTCCTCACTTGCGGGTGGAGAAAAACAGTTACACCA
>CAODLS010412707.1:0-16796 GCA_948243855.1 Flueggea neowawraea
CTGTGTTGAGGTTAAAGAATTCGGGCTTTGGTTGGGTTGTGTTGAGGTCTGGTTAATGAGTTTGGATTTTGTTTGGGTTATGTTGAGGTTTGTTAGGGAGTGACATACCGGTTTAAAAACTGTGATTTTGTAAGAATATTAGTCAATGATTTTATTAGCACAATTGCTAGATCAATCAAATTATTTGCTAAAATGCTAACTCTTTTTATTTAGTATGTTTTTCTCTCTCCTCTCTCTTCTTCCCTCTTGTTTCTTTCTCTTCCGTGTCCTCCTCTTATGCCACCTCAATTGTCATTTTTCTTCTCTTCCTCCCTATGTCGTTTTTTTTCTCTTCCTCCACATAGTAAAACATTATGTTTTCAAAGTTTATAATAGTAAAACATTATGTATATATAGTAAAACAAAGTTTACAAAGTTTCTTTCTAAGAGTGGGTGGCGGCCACTAGGGTTTGAAACCTTGGCTGCACACCACGATGAAGGAGGGCGATCTAATGTTTAACAAAATTGAGCGTGTAGTACTGAAATTTTGCAAAATTATCATTTTATTCTCTAAATTTGGTTCATACATATGGTTAACAAATGTCCATGTCCGCTGCCTATTGTCCACCTAAATTAATAAGATCATATTATTACATGAAACAAATTTACAAATGGTGTAACATGGTGGACAAATGGTAAACATTTTGTCTAACATATGTAAACCTATTATCCACCTAGAAAATTAATAAAATTCTATTATAAACTTTGTAAACATAATGTTTTACTATATATACATTTCTCGTTCTCTTTATACACTTGAAATTTAACAACTTTGCAAAGTTGACATTTATTTTTTAACATATTTGTACTTTTCCCGTGGAGTAAAAGCATTTGAACCCTTCTCATTAATCTTTTTACTGTGTGAAGTCCATGTATGCAATTTAATAGACCTTGTTCTTATTTGGGTTCAATAGGTGAAATTGTACCAACTTTTGGGGTCCATAAGTGATGAACAAAGTTTAGCGTCTCTAGGGGATTATTGTTGAAAGTTCAGGGGCTCAGTTATGGGTTGCCCTATTAATATAATGCACATAATTTGAGGGAATTAAGTAATAGGTATTTGTGTCTACAATTCTACATCATATACCAGTAGAAAAACATGAATGATATTATCTCCATCTCATAATTTTAGTTAAAAATATTCTTTTTCATTCATTTCGAAGTATAAACTATTATCTATTTTTATATATCAACTTTAGAATGACATCTTTGTAATAATCTTTAATAAACATATAAAATTTTACTCCACCTTTTGACTTTGAATGATAATAATAGAGTACGTTAAATGTAAGTAGAAAAAATAGTGGGGATAGTTTAAAAAAATTACATAATTTTAATAGATTTTAACTATTCTCAATCTGTATGTATTTGTAAAATAGACTAAAATTTTGGAATAGGGCGAGTAGATCCTATCAAAAGAAGGACCAATAAGAAAATTGAAGTCGATGTGTTTAATTGGTATATTCCTAAATTGTATATAATTAACTTCACTTAAGACAAGTTAATGGTAGTTGAATTATGGATTAGATTCTCAATAGTAGCTTAACAATAGTGGAATAATTTCTAAATGATTATAGGTTTGGTAAAACCAAACATATATACATGATCATGGTGCTCTACCTAGTGGTACAAATGGAGGTAAATATACTTGGTCTTTCTAATAAAACATTATGTTTGTGGTTTTCAACAGAGAAGACAGTCCCATAATCAGAGCCTCTGTTCTTACTATTCATAGGAGGAATGATTAGTGAGACAACTCATGTCACCATTTCTTAAAAGGAAATGGGTTTAGGGTTGGCAAAATTGGTCCCCTGCGTTGGTCTTAAACTTCAACATCCTTGCATCGTCAAATCCCACTTGTCTATACATTTCAATGACTCCATTACCATTACATTAATACAGTGGGAGTTGAAATCCAGGATTCCAGTAAAACTACTGACTGCACTCAAGTGTTTTGACCCCGCAGGAAACTTGGTATTCAATTTTTGAGAATAATAAGAACATGGAAGTTTCCAAAAATGGCAACTGTCCCATTGGTTGTTTCATGTCACCTTCATCACATTACCTCTCTGTGGCGGTTGCATATAATATAATCATATCCATGCTTAACTATGATTCTTATTTTCTTTTGTTTTCTTGACCATATCGATGACATTGACAAAATCACCTAAATTGTTGTTGAGGTTTAATGTTCATGTCTTGACTCGCTCATTAGACCAAAATAGAAGCTTTCACATGGTGGAAGAAAACATTTTTGCTCCTTTTACAAGCAAACCTCTTAAAAAACTAAAATTATAAATTTTTGCTCTCCAGTGTTTTCTTTTTCAAATTTCAACTCATCTTTAAATAAATAAAATCAATAACCATTTATTCCGTCTTTTTATAGGTAAAATCCGTTTGGTCAACGTTACCATTAAGTATAAAAAACATATACCAATGAAATTATAACTGAAAATTATCTGCGACTTCAATAATCGAAAACTTAATTTCCAATAGAAATAAACAAAAATGACTTGAAAAAAATACAAAGAAGATAATTGAAATACATGATTTAAGAGTCCTGTTACCATCATTCATGTGTGGCATGTGTTGTCTTCAAAGCCTTGGCAATAACAAGGAAAATAATTGAAGGAACAGTGAATGCAAAGAGAAGATAATAGCTTAACCGTCAAATTATACTGTGAAACAAGTTATTGCTGTTCGGCAAAAATGCAATGCACACAAAATAGCATTATGCAGCAACTAAGGTTATAGCCTTTTCACCACCCCTTGAGCCATCTGTTTTCTCTGGCTAACATTCTAAACAAAAATTTACAAACCAGCTCAATAACCAGCATCCAAAAAAGACAAGTTCCGGCTACAGAGCACAGGAATAGGGGAGGCTTCTGACACAGTTGTTAGTATCTTGACAAAAACAAAATGCGTGCACCAAAAAATTCCGGCCGAAGGTTTACATCTGACAATTCGAGAATAAATAATACTTGTTGAAACATTTATTCTACTCTGTCCTTTTTGGCTTCCGTTTTCTTTTAGCAGGCTGCTTCTTATCAGCAGCTTCCTCCTCTGTTGCATCCAAACTGAAAGCCAAGTATTAGTGAAATCAGTTTCTTGATCAGTATTAAGCAGAACCACATGGAAAACATATTGCATCTTTACTGGAGAATTGTAACATAATGATAACACTATTAGGCAAAAAAATAAAGACATTAAAATCCTTTCACAAAGATCCATGCACGATGTTAATGACTTACTTCCCATCAATCTCTACATAATCCACAGCCCACTTCATTGCGTGCAGATACATTTTCTTCACCTGTTCCAAGTATCCAAATTAAAGCAACATTAAAAGAAGGAACTCTAAGATCAGTACGGATCAACAATGTTTTTGACATTGGCTGGGTTGTGCTGTACCGTAAATTGAAGGTTACCCTTTTCGGCTTTAAATATAATTTGCATTTCTTCCTTGGCCTAAGATATCATGTGTATTAAGAATGCTAAATGTCTTCAACAAAAAAAATATATATATATCTAAAATGTAAAAACAGCCGGACTAGATTCATAGAAATTCCACTTTCATTTTTCAACCATAAAAATGACTTAAAGAAGCAATAATTAGAACTTCACAACCACCACAGAAAACTCTCAAGGGTATAAACTTGCTACAACTCAAACAAGTCAAATCAGCTCACTCATACAACTGCAGCAAGAGTCCTATAACTGCCATCTAACAAATCAATAGGAAAGGCTAAAATTAAGATAAAAGTAATACCTCTAATTTGTCTTCCTTAGCCAGATGATTTGGGGAGAGTCGACGAAATTCCTCGGTCAAACGAATGCATTCACCAACATTTTCCGGAGAAACAAAGTCTGATGCTACCTTTATACATGACTGTTAAAGGAGGAAAAGAATTACTAGAGTCCCTCCGCGTTTGAGTAAAAGATCACACAAATGGTGAAAGATCACAGAAATATGAACAATTAAAAAAATACAATGTCATTTTACACTGGAATTTTAAGACATTAACAATACCATCAAGCAGCACACTCATCAGCAACACATAAAAAGAAAAAGGCACATGGCACCTCAGAGCCCAAAACCACCATGGCATACACTGGAAACAAAGAATGCACAAGTGTACTTAAAAAGTCACTTACCCAATTGCATGTCATCATTATGTGACGGTGAAAATCAAATAAATAAGACAAACAAGAAATCGGTCCAGATAACATCCATGATAGAACACACAGAACATAAATCTCTTCTTGGAAAAATCATTAGTGTAAAGGAACAAACTAAACACATAAATATCTTTAAAGCTCATCTTAAGTTTTTTTCCTTTTCATTTCCACTTCAGTTCATTCAAGGACATTAATTACGTTTATGGAGAACATGGGAAATGAACCAGCATGAGCAAAAGAAGTCGATAAAGAACTCAAAGCATAATTCAACTCTCGGAAGCAAAAACACAGTTATGGAAGGTAAGTAATACATTGCTCATGATTACCAATGGATTCTTTTTTTTCTTTTTGTGATTACATGAAATCAGCAAAAATAACTTATCTTACCTTTAAGTTTCTCACTTGATGAGGACAGCCCGCAGGAATAAAAACAGCATCTCCTAGTTTTTGGACAAACGTCCATGGTTCAATGCCTGTGTTATCATGTTCATATGGAAGTTGAATCAAGCAGCGATATGTAATAATAAGTACAAAAGCAAGAAAAGACAGAAAGACCTACCATATTCTTCTTTTAGCTTCCTCTTATGGTATTCAGTCAAATAAAAGGTTTGATCATGTATAGGGTGAATAACCTACATGACCAGAAGTAAAATAATTATAGAAATACATATTAAGTATAACACTTAACCACAACATGCTCTGATAACCAGTAATATACCCACTTAATAGGCTTTTAATTCAAATTCACTAAAAAATTCAATTTGCATGGAGAACAAACTTATTTTCCGGTTTCCATCTTACACTTCATGGCCCAGGATTAGCTAACAAAAAACACTTTTCTACCAAATAATATATACTTTCAAAACATAGAGATTCTTAGGTTATGGAAAACATTTCCCAGTTTTCCATTCAGCAGTTCAGTTCCAAATACTTCTTATGTTGCAACTCTTTACAGGATTGACTCAACTCCCTGCTTGTGAAGCATAATTATTGAACTTAATTAAAGAACGTACTTGAACCAAAAAGTTTCAGTAAACCACAGAAAACAAAAACTCAGGAGTGCGTTAAATTACTGCAAATGCGACAATACCTTTGGCAGTGGACAACAATGAATATGCCTAAATTCTTTGAAGTGCTTGTTAAGATATTCTTGCAATTTAGGAGTATCTTTTCTGCGAAAAATATCCCATAAAGCACCCCCTTCTGCATGTGGTCTCTTCAGAACATTTCCACAATTTGAAGGCACATCATTTGCACAACTTCCATCTCCTACTACATCTTCCTCACAACTTTTCAACCGTGATTCCTTTGAATGACCAGAATCACTTGAATGATTGTCAGTTTGCTCATTGACTACACCGGCATTTTCTTTATCACTCTCAGAGCCACTTTCAACGTTTTCACCAAAAAGTTCTCTTCTATCTTGTTTGAAGTGGCTCTTTTTCAGTCTTTCTATTTGAACAAGATTTTCATGTGGGACTGCAACTTCAGCAGTATGAGTTA
The DNA here is from genome assembly GCA_948243855.1 of Flueggea neowawraea. NCBI lineage: Eukaryota > Viridiplantae > Streptophyta > Magnoliopsida > Malpighiales > Phyllanthaceae > Flueggea > Flueggea neowawraea. Next base: position 5,722 of record CAODLS010412707.1, read on the forward strand.
AAATATTTACCTGAAACAACCAGTAATGTTAATAAAGGCAACAATTTTAAGGGAACAAAAATATTAACTTAGACCTTTTTAGTTAACGCAAGATGGATTAGCTCTAATCACTGTTCGAAAAAAAAGATGGATAAACTCTAATCAATTAATTGCACCAAATATTCATTTATACCATTTAGATACATGCCCAAGTACATCATACAAGATAACAATAACATTAGTATCACCACCGACAATTTCACTAGTAGGATCACTGTGTTTACTTCAAAGAATAAAATAAACATCAAGTCACCTATGAAAAAAAGTACATGAATGAAATATTGTATCATGGCTGGCATGTGCCCGGAGCATAACAGTTGAAAAGAAAGTAAACTGTAAAGCATCCAACAGAAAAGAAATAAAACAAACATTGGTTGGTTAGGAGAAGAAAAATAAAGCATATATATATAAACATAAATACACACTCAAACTACAAAGTAAAGGATCTCAGCCGCACACATGATATTAGACTTGGATTCACCAACTGTAATTAGACCAAATTTTAGTTATCAAGCAAAAATAAATAAAATTACTCCAAATACAATATTTTAGAATGTAACCAAATCATAAGCAAGATTTTGTATGCACAAGACCAGCTTCATTTCATTCCCTCATTTAATACATGAGATAAAAAGAAAAGAATGATTCCATATTGAGTTGGGAAATATTGAACAGGTGTCTTAGTCCACCTCAACTAAGCATCAAAGTAATACAAAATCATCATCTAATCAAGCATATCATAAAAAATTTTAAAGAACTGCACATACTGCATCAGACATGTCGCAATGAAGCTTGGTTACAGAATCTCCACGCCCAAGCTCTTCAGCAAAACCATAAGCAATGTACGTTTTTGGCCCCATGTCAGGCTTCAAAGACTCTTTAGGTAATCTGATAGCGAGGTTCAGAGAACCGGATTTAGGATGTGTATACTGCTTAAACGGCAAACAACAGTTGAATTCAACACCATGCCGTGGTAAATTCACATCAAACATATTAGATGGAGGCCAATCTTTCAATTTAAATATACTTGGCCAACCTTCCTTATCATATGAACCTGTTTTGTATGTTTCAAAGAACTGGTGGACATTTATATCTCCCTGCGTATAACCAAAATTTTAACACAAATCATAAACATCATTAACAAATGGTAGAATTAAAAGAAAAAATAAAAACAATGAGGCAACAACATCCTCTGACATGAGAAATTTGAAACAAACTATGCCTAAATGAAATAAGTCACCAACCAACAAAACACTGTAGCCTGAAGGAAATTTGCAAATAGGTAAAATTTAGAAGGGACAATTAAACATTTAGACAGCAGTGGCTACAAAACAAGCTACATTTCCATTCCCATAACTAGAGACAACATCAATAGCCCAATAATTCCTGTATTTTGAGATTCCAAACAGGTGTTATAAATTGGCTCAAAGATAAAATTGCATTTCAGTGAGCATGAGAATGCAATAAAACGTATCAAAGCAAATATTATAACAGTGCAGTTGCAGTTGGCCAGCTAAGTAAACAAAATACTGACCTCACTCCAATCCAAACAATCCATAGCCTTCACGTCCAATAGTGTGTCATGTTTTTCATGTTTAATTTGACGGAAGGCACGCCACATAACCATTGGTTCCCAGCTCAAACCAGATCCAGTTTTAAGAGCATCGGTAACAACCACAGGTTCACCTCTCATCCAGTGCCATTGAAAATGCTTCATGTCAGTTTCTTTTATATCAATAGCACTAGGATTGTACAAATAATTGTCAACAGAATCTTCCCGAGATGCTGCTTTTAGTAATTTAGTGTTGCTTAGCTCAATGCCACCATTAGAATTAAAGCATTCACATTGCTCCACTTCCTTTTTTGTCATCTCGAGCTCACATTCTTTTGCGACGCAATCAGCTCTCTTTGCCAACTCTGAAACCCAATTCTCAAAGAACAAACATTTTAATACAAACAGAAAATCACAACCGCAACGTATACCTCCATCTTCTTCGGCTTTCCAACAAGGTTTTGCCTTAGATATAGTTTCAGGAGGTGCCCAAACACACTGTGTTACATATTTGTCCTCCAAACCATGCAAGTACTTACGACCTCTGTTTATATACTCCACAACTACCTTCTCCCTGCCACCTTCTAACTGTCCAGCACGAATTTCCCGGCAACAGGTAAGACAGAGGTCACAAGAGCATTGTGAACAACTTCTGTGATAGTCGAAAATAGAAGTTTTACAGATGTCACTGAAAAAGAAACAAGACAAACGATTCAACTTCAAGGAACAAAGAAAAAGGCACAAAAGTGTTAATACCAGAGAATTGTGTACCAGAACATGCGCTCGTTGGGTGGACAATCAGCATTCTCTATCTTTGACTCTGCAACTGATACTCCTGAACAAGTGAATAGGCGGTTTTTCTTCTCAGTTTGATGGAGATCAAACATTATGTAGCACATGTATGTGCACTCAAACTCAGGGAGTCAAAACAGCTGCACATATCCATTTTTTCCTGCAGCCAGCTGCATATATTCATACATGTGGGCAATGCGCACTAAACACAAAGTAAACACAGACACAACCCACTCTAAACACAAAGTAGCATGCTGTGTATATAAGCATTCATATGCCAATGACACACCATCCAAATATAAATGGCCAAAATACATCAACACATACACTCATCCACATTTTTACCTGCCTACTTTTATTTTGAATACCAAACGAATAGCATGAAGAAATAGAATTCAGAAGCTACTGCATGAAAAGTAATCAAAGATAGGCCAATATTAAATCACAAGGCCAGAAGCATAATAAACAAAACAATTTAAATCTTTGATTCACAGAAGAACTTGAAATAAACACTCTCCAGACTCCCAAGAATTCATCAGGTAATTTCATTCATCAAATGAATGTCAATAAAATTTAGCAAATACTAAAAGTAATACCTCGTAACCTAGCCTCAATCTCTCTCTCCATCAGTTGTTCTTCATCTAATAGCTTCAAGAATGGAAGCAGTGCTTTTACTAAGTACTTAGAATGCTGCGGCTCTTCATCCTTACTTATTTCTACATTTTGAAACTTCTTCTGGTTCTGCTATGACAAGAGCCAAAAAAGGAATGTATAGAGGAGAGAGGGCATTGCATTACAAAATGAGTTATTGTGATTTAATTTTTTCCAAAAAAAGTTGCAGCTCGTAAGATTAACCTCTGTTGGTGCATCCAGACGCAATCAGGGTTTACAATTGCAATTTCCACAGCAAACTGGACAGGCCTCAGCAATGTCATCATGTGTCATATTAGGATACCTAGACATCAACAAGCAATAAAATGATTAGCAAAGAACTTTTGTTCAAACTAATATCAAGGCCATAGATATACAACATTTGTTGGCAAAGTCACATCAAATTGGGAAGAGACTTAGATTAATTTTCAGAATATCAAATTTAAAGCATTCTTTCAAAGTTTCCAACCAAGAGGTATGAGGTTTTAACCAACATTAAATAAGCAGGGTACAATCGATACTAAGTTTGAAAATATACTACAGGAAATCCCCATATGAAAATTGACTCTCCATCAAACACCTTGGAAAAATCACTGCAACTTCATCTGAATGATTTATCCGTATAAAACATTGAAGCTTACAGAAAAGGAAGTACATAAGCCTTTCTCATCATAACTTGAACTGTCGGAAGCCACGCAAAAGGACAATCAGAGCCAACACAATTAAAACGAAAACTGAACATTGTTAGCAGTCTTAATTTTCCTGTTAAGATCCTCTTTTCTTTTTACATAATTTTAACTGAATCACAGAATCAAAAATCAAGTGAAACAAAGTAACATATAGGACTATTACCAGGTGGCAATACAAGGATGACAATAGCGCTTTGTTTTACACTTCCGGCAGCGAGCCACGACACCTTTATCATTCCTTTGGCATTGATGGCACATTAAACAAATCGCTGTAGTGAACTGTGAAACAAAAGGTCATAGAAACATCAAAAACAAAGCCAACCAAGTGAATTTCCAAACACAATCAAAGATACACTATTTACATTTGCAAAACGCTTGGAGGTTTGAACTTCTGCCCTCCCCCTATGCAATTGTCTGCCCCTTGTAGGATCCTCTTCTTCTAAATCACCACCATTTTCTTCATTCATCTCATCATATTTATCACCTTTTCCCGACCTACTTTCCTTCTTACTCTTCCTTTTTTCCCCCTTCTGGGAACAACTTCCTCACCATTTTCTACCTTCAAATCACCACCACTCTGTTCATTTAAGTCACCAACTTTATCATCATCATCTTCTTTGTCATTGTCCTTCTTTTCACTTATCTTTTTTTGCCCTCTTCTTTGAACAGTTTTTTTTTCCACCATTTTCTTCATCCAAATCACCACAACTCTGTTCATTGAAGTCACCATTCTTATCAACTTCTTCATCACTTTCATTCTTTTCACTTTTCTTTTCTTTTTTTTGCCCCTATTTTCAACAGTGTTTCCTTCATTTTCTTCATTGAAATTACCATTTTTATCACCTTCTTCTTTATCACTTTCCTTATTTTCACTCTTCCTTTTTTGCTTCTTTCTTCCAACAGTCCTCTCATTAGTTTCTTCATTCAAAACACCATTTTTAGCATCTTCCAAACCCAAATTTTTCCTGACTCGGCTCTTCTTCCTACCCCTACTACCATCTCTCTTGTTCTTCTTCTCCGAAAAGAAATCATCTTCATTTTCCCCTTCAATTTCAGTATAGTTTATCCTCTTCGATTGGGTTTCAAATTTCTTCTTGACAGCAGTTTCATCTGTTGCATCCATACTGAAAACCAAGTATTAGTTCACACAGTTTGAGGTATTAAACCTCAAGTATAAAGCACTGTACTTAAAACACGTGCACTGTCTCTAATTTTTCACTACACAATCAACTTCTACAATCTATCTCTACTAAATATACCTCAAACAAATACCCTCAGAACCAAATAGGAAAACACTTTACATTCTTGTCAGAGTAAGGGAACCTCAAAAATAACACTATTAGGCCCAAATAACAAAGACAATTGAATACTTTTAGTCCAGAAAGATCCATGCACCCAGAAAATGACTTACTTCCCATCATTCTCTAAATAATCCACAGCCCACTTCATCGCATGGAGAATCATTTTCTTCACCTGTTCCAAGTATCCAACGTAAAGCAACATCAAAACAATGAACCCTAAGATAAGCAGAGTGTTACTATGTGGTAGGCATTGTTTTCGGGTGGCATTGTGCCATAAATTGAACATCACCATTCTGGGCTTTAGATATCATGTCCATCAAGAGTGACAAAATGTCTTCACCCAAAAAGAAAAAAGAATAAATAGCTGAAGAGATTCCCAAAAATTCCAGTCCCATTTCTTAAACCTAAAGAGGACTTTCAATAAAACAATAATTCTGAAAAATCTCAAGGGGATAATATTGACTATAAAACTCAAAGAAGTCAAAGCAACTCACTCGTATAACTACTGTAATAACAATGTCTACAACTACCACTGTAACATATCAATAAAAGAAGTCGGTGTAAAAAAAAAGTAGAAAAAGGCAAAAGTATAAAACTTGTACCTCCACTTTGTCCTCCTTAGCCAGATGATTTAGGGGAAGTCGTCGGAATTCCTCTCTCAAACGAATGCATTCACCAACACTTTCCGGAGAAACAAAGTTTGATGCTACCTTTATACAAGACTATAAAAAGAGAAAAAATTCTAGAGTTCACTCTGTTCGCAGTGCATATGCACACAAGATGGAAACAAATTGAATTTTTCTTCAAATTTTTAAATGGAAATTCATATTGGACAAAGACCTGAAACAGGCACTGTAGTGCTTAATGAATGATCAGTATCAGTACAAGCTATACGATAACACGCACAATAAGATAACAGAATTGACATAAATGGTGAGAAATCAAAGATAGCAGTTCAAAAATAAGATGTCATTTTAGGCTGATATCTTAAGAATGGAAAAGTAAAAAAGCCACTTATTACCTTTCCACTTGCACGTCATTACAGTGCAACACATGGTAAAAATCCAGTAAATAAGTTAAAAAAGAAGCCAATCAAAATAATGTCAACTACACAACTCTTATATACTTCCATACACCCATTCTTGCAAAAATCATTAGTGCAGAGGAAAAAACTGAATACATGTCAAAATATTTAAAGCTAAAACTCCCTTGTCTTATTTTACTACAGTTCTTTCCGAGATATTAACTATGTATTTGCAGCATAAGGGAAATGACCATGAACAAAGGAAGTGAAACAACTCAAAGCATAATTTTAAGGCCTGGAAACAAAATTATAGAGATGGAAGAGAAGTAATACTTTGCTCATAAAATCCAAAGGATTCATATTTTTTAAGTGAATCTACTAATAAAATTTATCTTACCTTTAAGTTTCTCACTTGATGAGGACAGCCTGCAGGAATAAAAACAGCATCTCCCAGTTTCTGGACAAACGTCCATGGTTCAATACCTGTGTCATCATGTTGCACAACACACAAAGTTGAGTCAAGCAGGGATCAATAACAGTAAATCAGAAAAAAGAAAAAGAAAAACAAAGACCCACCATATTCCTTTTTTAGCTTCCTCTTATGGTCTACAGTCAAATACATGGTCTGATCATGTATAGGGTGAACAACCTACAGAACCACAAGTAAAAGTTTACAGACATATAACAAGTACAACAGCTGCAGCATCCTGTGCTAATCGGTAGCATACCCACTTGATTAAATTGCCAAATCAACTTCAATAAGTCAATCAATTTGCAAGCAGAACCAATATTTCCTGATTTTGTATCCTGTTTTTAGGTTATACTTTATGCCCTCACACAGCATCAGTAGCTAAATAAAGCATGCTTGCAGAGACATGTGCATAAATTTTTTGAAAAAAAGAAAATAGTGCATGAGATAAATATATGCAATTCGATTAGGGTCGTATTCTATGGTTACGATTCTACCATATAGTCTTTTTTATTCCGTCGAAAATCGATTTCACAGTATAGACTCTTATGACCTCCCCCTCTATGCCTTGCGGTAATAATTCCTCTGGCATTACGGCCTTTACCACAACAATGCTGTCCATGCATCAAATTATTTCATGTATTGGATTTCACTTGACTGTTTACGGCTCCATTGTATGTGCTACCAAATAATGTTCATTTTCAAAGCATAACCATTTTTAAGCAATAATTAGAAAACATTGTAGTTTTTTCTAGTCACTAGTGCAGTTCCAATAACATCTGTTGTTGCAAGCCTTTTACAGGATTGACTCAACTTCTACACTTGAGAAGCATAATTATTCAACCAATAAGTTTCAATCAACCATAGATTGAAACCAAAAATTTCCATAAGTAACCAGCCACAGCTAAATTATTGCTAATGCAAGAATACCTTTGGCAATGGGCAACAATGAGTATGCCTGAATTCCTTGAAGTGCTTATTAAGATATTCCTGCAATTTAGGAACGTCTGTTCTTCGAAAAATGTCCCATGCAGCACCTCCTTCTGCATTTGGTGTCTTCAGTGCTTTTTCATCTATCATAGCAAAAGCCAGGACCATGTGACGAATCATCATTATGCTCATCAACTTCAGTAGCAACTTCCTCATCAGTCTCAGAGCTACTTTCAATCATTTCACCATATAGTTCTCTTCTGTCCTGTTTGAAATGGCTTTTCTTCAGTTTCTCTATTCTAACAAGGTTTTCCGATGGGACTTTGACTTCAGCAGCATGAGTTAAAATATTCACCTGAAACAACCAATAATGAAAATTACGATAAAACAAATTTAAGAGGACTAAAAATAGTTCAGATGCAAGACGGAACCATGCCAAAATCGGCATGCATTGTTCATATGGTGCAAACAGATTTTCTATTTATTTTTCTGCAGGTCAAAATAAAAAGCAAACAAATGAAACAGAAAGGAACATTATACAGTCGCTACCTGCCATGGTGGACGTTACAGTCACCATCTTGCATGGGCTAGCCTAATTATCCAAAAATGAACTTTTTCTCAATCATCTAATTTCACAAAGCCTAGATTACACCAATATAGTTGCATGCCAAGTACCTTACACTATGTAATGATATAATCAACCTTCTACCAAACCATCATCACCCTAACATGATATCAAGTCACAAATAAAAAACATATGTGCATGGAACACACAATATGCTGGCATATATCATGTGCAAAACCTTCGAAAAGAAAGTAAAGTGGTACAGCATGCAACAGAAAGAAAAGAAGGTACAGTGGTTGATTGAGAACAGAAATGTAGGGCTTGCATGGCAAGTTAATGAAATAGATTTTTTTTTTTTGCATAAAATTGTGCTACTTTTCTCTTCTTTTCACCATTCAATTAGCAACATCCTATCTCCTATCTACAATATCTACACAGCTAAACTACAAAGTAAAAAAAATTGTAGAAAATAATTTGGCCTACTGAATTAAACCATAAACAAAAGCAAGTTGATTTGTTTGATCCCACATAATATGATGCTTGGTGGGGGGGTACATGAGCCGAGTCATTTGCAAGCCTCTCAGTGTTTTGCTTGATAAGAGCTCATCAGTGTTAAACTCAACCAGTATATGAGATGAGTTTAAATTTCATTTTGTAGATTCATAAATAAAAAAGGTTGAATTTGAGCAATCCAAAGCTCAACTCATCAAGGTCACAAAAAATTCCAATAAGGATCATAAATGAATTGTGTACCTGTACATAGGCACACACATAAAGCATACACAAGTGTACAAACAAATACAAACAACACCATTTCCAATTATCATGTCCTAAATAGCTAAACTTAATTTTTTTTAACCCATCCCTCATCAATAACCATTGATCCCTCACTTGCCCCCTCATCAATTCTGGAGATGCGAGCAACAGGCTTGTTCCAAGCCAAGCTAAAATTGAGCTTGATGCTATTTGAGTCAAGCTCAAGAAGAGCTCAGACTAAAGTTTGAGATAACCTGTTTCCAACAAACTGCCAAGCGCTATCTAAGCAATGCAAACCTGAGCTTAGCTCTGCTCTATCAGACCTTTCATTGCTTGTATTCACCAGATCACTTTTCGGTTTTCAAAGAAAAATATATTGGCAAGTATAAAAACTTGCTGCCAATACAATATTTTAGAATGTTATGAAATTCTGAGCAGATTTTTTCTATGTATAAGAAAAGCCACACTCATTCCCTCATCTAATACATGAGACACAAAGCAAAGGATGCTTTTATATTGAACTATTTATAAAAAAGAGAATAAAATAACAGAAGATCAAAAACAAACATTAGAATTCAAGAATACTTTGGGTTTATAGTTGGGTGGTATCCAGCCACCTCATGCACTTCCAGATTAGAAACACGTTATGGTCAATCTTTTCTACAAATCAACGTCTAATCAGATAAATAGATCATACACCTTCTAAAATCATCAAACAATCTTCTGAAAATCAATCAGCCTTAATTTGTCATTTTCAGCCAGAGAGCAACTACCCTATTAAACAATCAGAAATGTTAAGCCAAACTTCTGCCAATCTTTTACCCAATGCAAGCAAAGGCTGTATCACTAAATGAAAAGAATGCACATACCAGATCAAACATGTCACAATGAAGCTTGGTTACAGAATCTCCACGCCCAAGCTGTTGAGGAAAACCATAAGCAATGTACATCTTTGGCCCCATGTCAGGCTTTAAAGAATCTTTAGGCAATCTAATAGCAAGGTTCAGAGAAACAGACTTAGGATGTGTATACTGCTTAAAGGGCAAGCAACAATTGAATTCAACACCATGCCGAAGCGAATTCACATCAAACATATTAGATGGAGGCCAATCTTTCAATTTATATATATGTGGCCAGCCTTCCTCATCATATGAACCTGTTTCGTATTTTTCAAAGAACTGGTGGATATTTATATCTCCCTGCATATCACCAAAATTTTAACACAAATCTCAAATGTTACTGATATTTGATAGAATTAACAGGAAAAGGAGGACAATGAAGCAACAAGACCCAATGACAAAAGAATTTTGGAAAATACTATGCCTAACCAAAAGCAACGCACCAATGAAACAAAATAACTAATAGAGAAATTGCACAAAAATGAAGTAGAAATTTTGGAAAAATTGTAAACCCCAAGATTGTTGAGATATTGAAGGAAGAATTAAAAATATGGACAGCAATGGCCTCTAAACAAACTAAATTTCCACTCAATAACTAGGGACAAAAACGATAACGCATCAATTCCTGTTTTTTGAGATTCAAAACAAGTGTTATACATCAGCTCAAAGAGCATATCAGTGAGCATGAGAATGCAGCAAATAACATAATAAATGTTACAACTGTACAGTTGCATGATGTGGGCCCACAAAATGCAATCTTGTTACACAACAATAGACCGGGAAATAAAAATACATACCTCAGTCCAATCCAAACAATCAATAGCCTTCACATCCAATACTGTGCCATGTTTCACATTTTTTATTTGTCTAAAGGCACGCCACATAACCATTGGCTCCCAGCTTAAACCAGATCCAGTTTTAAGGGCATCAGTAACAATCACAGGTTCACCTCTCACCCAATGCCACTGAAAATACTGCAAGTCATTTTCTTTTATATTCATCGCTGCAGGGTTGTGCAAATAATTGTCAACAGAATCTTCTCGAGAGGCTGCTTTTAGTAATTTAGTGTTGCATAGGTCAATATCACCCTTAGAATTAACGCCTTCACATTGCTCCACTTCTGTTTCTGTCATCTCAAGCTCATGTTCTTTTGTGATACAGTCAGCTCTCTTTGCCAACTCTGAAACCCAATCCTCTGGGAAAAAACATTTTAATTCAAACCGAGAGCGACAAGCACAAGCTATACCTCCATCTTCTTCTGCTTCCCAACAAGGATTTGCCTCAGAGGTAGTTTCAGTAGGTACCCAAACACGTTGTTTTTCATATTTGTACTCCAAACCATGCAAATACTTATAACCTCGGTTTATATACTCCACAACTACCTTCTCCCTGCCAACTTGTAATTGTC
>CAODLS010412710.1:0-11919 GCA_948243855.1 Flueggea neowawraea
CAAGAAAGAAGAACCAGTAAAACAAGAACAAGAAGAATACAAGTTCTTCATATCACTGAAACCAAATTGGAAAACATAAAGAGGAAGAAGTGTTATTCTTAGTTCATCACAGCTTGGTTTCAACCCTCCACAAACCTTACAAACTAAAGCAGAAGAAAATCACCATGGACAATGAAGATCCAAAATGAAACCTGGTCACTCGTTACATGTCCAAGAAGCACCATGAGTATCATTGCCACAACCTGGCAGCAACTTTAGCTAAATCACAAAATAATAAAGGTACAAAGCTCCAAAGAAAAAGGTCAAATGTGTCCATATCGTGTTCGTCCACGACATCTAGGAAGCACACACAATCATCCTCTCCTTTAAGGCACTCCCTGATGAAAGCAGCAGACAATCCAACATACTAATTAACTTGAAATTAAACTACAAGCCCAAGTAAAATCTCTAGTATCCCCCAAGCTTTAGTATACGAAATAAATGCAACTTGAGCAGTAAAGCAAAACTTCACTCAAACATTTCAACAAACAGAAGGAGAAGCGGAGCTTTCAAACACCTCATCAAGAGAAGTCGCCACCAAAACATCTTGAAAGCAAATTATACCCATGCAACAACTAGTAGTCTAGCACATGGCAGACAAGTCCATGCGGAGACAAAACAGAGGACAAGGGAACTTAACCATAAAAAATGATAGCATGTAGCAACTCTTCCAGTACAGATTAGAGCAACAATGATCAAGTGAGATTCTATCAACTAATCTATCTAATGATGAAAGATTGACTGATAATCTGAATAAATTAATGCCCAGAATTTATCAACAAAAAATGATTTGTTGAATTAACTGAGAGAATCAAACACTCACAACATGTGAGAAATCAGGAAGAGATTATTACAAGCTTTACCACAGCAAAAAAAAAATCATCACAACAATCGAACAAACAAAAATTTCTCTGCAAATAAGAGAGAGAAATGAAGGATTAAAAAACAACGGAGAGGGTCCTGATCTTGGTGGGAAATCATTGTAGCTCAAATCTGGAATCTGTAAATTCGTGCAAAAATGAAAATAAATGGAAGACAGCGGGTGAGAAGAAACAAAAAGAGAAGGGTGAGAGAGTCATTTCATGACTCGGGAAGATGAAACCTCAGTCCCCATTGTTACTTTTCTTCCCGTACGAATGGGAAGTGTAGTCCCTAAAAAGTCAGGAACGTAGATCAAATAATGTAAACCAAACACTACTATGAAACTCCCTTACCCAGTAACTCATGTCCCCTCCCCTACGTACCCCATACCAAACCAAACAGCGGGTTTGTTAATGGAATATTTAATCTTCATATTTATTATCCAAGTATTTCTTTTTAAGAATGATATGGTAAACTATTTGTTTTTGTATTATATTATTTGTTTCTACAATCTAGTTTTGCAATTGTTTTTTTTACAATCTACCAAAAAAACACACGAACGAAATCTCTATTTTTGGAGGAACATTTTAAATTTAAGAGGATATGTTTTGTTGGATAAAAATGGTGAATATCAAAAATTGAAAGATATAATGAACGAGGAAATCATCAAATTTACTAACAAGCCGTCGACGACTTGACTTTGAGAAGAACTACAATCGTCATACCGAGAATTGATTTCCTGTAGAAATAAAATCAGGAAGCTTCAAGGGACTTTCAGGATGGAAAGAAAATGGCTCGTAATTTAGCACCCACTAAGAATCTAAACATTTATCAGTAGAACGAAATTGGTTGAAGAGTGAAGACCATGAAAGTATTGAATATCTATCTATTAAGGATAAAAAATAAATCGTTTTTTAATTCTACAGGACTAATGAGTTTTCATATTTTTTTATGATATAGTAGTAATTAATTAACAAAAGACCTGCATCTAACTTATTGCTTCAGTAACACTTACTGCCGGAACTAGATTGCCCCACCATTCTCTTTTTATTTTTTCAGTTTACTGTTAGTCAAAAGACCACGCATGGTCTCAGTTGGGAAATATTTTTTTTACACCTTGAATGATAAAAACTAAAAAATAATTTTAATTTTAGCATGTAGGTTGATGTTCTGATGCTTGGATTTGAAATTGTAAAGGTTTGGGGAAAATGGTTGGGGTATTTTATTTCAAATAACACCCATTTAAATAGAGTAGTGCTTGGTAGCATTTGTAGTGTGGGAAAAAGAAGACACATAAATATTTTTTCCGGTCGTATAACAATAGACATTAATAATTTTTTACAAGAATTAATAAATAATAATTTTAATAGTTAAACTCATATATATAAAGTACAGGTTTAGAGTACACTAAATTAAATTCTTGGGTGTCAGTAGTTGACCATATGCATTAGTTTTTTTTTTGACATGATAAAGAAGAGTCGAGGGATCAGTAGTAGAATACCCTATTGAGCGTGATCATGCAAATATTACTTTTCACTACGGAATGTTCGAAGAGTCATAACTGAGTTCGGTAAGATATTAGTTTTTTTTACATGATAAAAGGGAGTCGGGGGTGACCGAAAATAACATACCTCTGTTGAGCATGACCATATAGGTATTACTCACAGCCGCGGAATGTCCGAAAAGTTATAACTGAGTTCGATAAGGTGGCCGAACCTCGTCACCACGACACCCAAAAAGATTAGCAGAGGATTGAGCCTATCAGCTTAGCTTTATTATCGACCTCATATCCAACGATAATTAAACCATAAGTCGTTCATTTCTTTAATCTCAAACCCAAAACCTGCGAACTAAGGATAGAGTCCCTTCGGCTAGGCCAGCCTAGCAGAAGGTATTAGTTGATTGTTAATAAAAAAAAAATTGAATAGGAGTTGCAAAAAAGTATAGTGTTGTGTGAAAAGGAATAGAAATACTTCCACCTCCTTTTCTAGCCACCGACCAAATTTTATTCTCATTATTTCTTTACCCAATTGGTTCATTCATGATCTAGATTTTCTTAGAAGTACAATCGTTGCCATTAATCTTGCAAAATCTGTTGCTATTAATGATAATTTGTTTAATTGATTCCTTATTTTAATTTTTTTTCACATTCAGGAAAATATAAAAAAAATCAAAATACTATCCAATGTTCTAAAATCCAAAGAACGTGGACGCCAGCATAGTTGGAGGGAGTATGAAAGAGGGTCCTAGGAAATAATGTCTACTTCTAACAAAAAAGATTCCTCCATTCCCTCCATCAGTGGAAGAACCAAAAAAGTTAGCAATCGGAGGCGACTTAAAATTGAATTGAAAAATAAATTGCATTACGAATATAAACAAGTAGATTTGTCGGAGTTAGAATTACACTCTTTGAAAACAATTAACTGCTTCATAATCAATCTCACAAATCATAAAACCCAAAAATTTTAATCATCAAAGAAGTCCACAATAATCAATTACTAAATAAGATTCGAGTCATTCAAATATTGATCAATCCCAAAACTTTCATTTATCAAATGAAACTACAAAATCACTCCCGTAACACATGGACATAAACTCCCGTAACACATGGACATAAACTATCTCATGCATTTCATCAAACAACAACTATGTATGCTGACCCAATTTCAAGTACACAGGAAAGCTCATCTACCCTTCTTACTGTACCATTTTTTAATTATTTATGTGCCACACATGTTCCTTTAAAAAGCATTTTCGATTTAAATATTTGTTATAATAATAATATAGCAGCGGAAGAACATTTTAACTCATGCAAGGTGGTCCAGTTGATAAATAAATAAAAATTTTAATAGGTTATATTTTATGCATAATTTATGTTGTATTTTATATTTGTTTTGTATTATAAAAAGAAGTTATTTATGTATTTTTATGTCTTGTTGCTCTTTTAGTATTTTCGGTAGAATTTTGCTGAAACATAAAAAATGAGAGCAGTTTTGGTGTGTTTTGCTGCTAACTGCACTACAACATGATCATCGTGAAGAATGTGATAACTTATTCGCATTAGGCCATGTACTATGACTTATGGACCTCTGGATAATAAATTATTGTTATTATTATTTTGTCAATTTTAATTAGGATTAGGTTTTTAGAGAGAAACCGTATAAATGTTTCTTCTTTGGATTGGCGCTTCTTTGTTCTTCATCAATGCATATTTGGGTAGACGGCAATCATCTCGATTTTGATTTTCTTTCTTTAGCATGTGTAATTAAATATCTTTCTAGTTGAAGTATTTTCAAAGTTCAATCCGTTATAGTTGTGAAACTTTTATTTTAATTGTTATAAAATATTTCGAGTATTTATTCAGTTTCTGTGCTTTAGTTATTTTATTATTATTTGTGTTGATTGCATGATTGTGGTCGGTTGTGTGATTGGATGAATGATAAATTGTTATTTATGATTAATAAAGCATATCCCTAATTCTAATCTAAATAACAAATAACTTGAATGTATGTGGTTGGACATTATTCAATATTATGGAACTGAATAATCTGGTTTAAATTATTTACGATGTTTCTGGTTTCACTGGCTAGGATAGAGATATCTTTAATTCTTATTGTTGTCATAGATTAATCATTATCTGGGCGTCACATGGGTTATCTAGTGGTTAAAAAATAGTTTGTAGGGTATCCTGAAGCAATCGATAAATTAAGAAGATATTGGTTAATTGAGTGTGTCACCATTAGCTATAACTCTGCATATTCGAATGCTTGATATTTATCTTTTGTGCATGTGATTAACCGATTGAATTGAACGGAGGAAATACATTAGCTAGACTTTTAATATTATTTAATTTTCGTCATTTTCATTATAGTAATTTATTTCTTTATCACGAATTTTAATCTCTGTTTGTTTTCATTCTCGGTTTCACTCTCATTTTTATCATTTTTATTTTATTTTTTTGTTTCGACAATTAAACAAATCTTCACTGATCTATGTGTCTATGTGATTTGACTCTACTTACTATTTAACTTTATTTATTATTTTTAAATAAATTAATATTATTTTTGTAAGTTTGACATATTTTTAATCATGTAAAACACGTATAATAAAATGGAAAGATATTTTATTTTTTAAATATGTTGCTACAGGTTAAAATGTTGTAAACTTTTTAAGAGCCCAAAAAACTGATTTTATGTGAGTTCATGATCTAATAGCTTAAAAAATTTTGAAAAGAAAAAAAAAAGATCGTAATGGCCTAGAAATATTTGTATAGGTCTAGATGGACCACTCGTCAAAATTTAATGATTCTTTTTGGAGAGGAAGAGCAATAACAAATCACCGGTTCTCGTTGCGTAGTGTCTTTGCGTACCTGTTTGAATTTGTTAATGATGTCTGTTTTGTCATTATCTTAATTTAAAGTCCACCATGTCAAAGGTAGGGAAGCCTAGCTTCTTTTTAGTTAAAAGATTTTGTCACCCTGCTCGGCTACGTTTATTTGTGGGGATTAACTCTTGCTAACAACAATAAAATGATTATCGGACTTCAATTAATAAAGTTTGGATTTGGTACTTAACGAGTGCAAGAGGGATAGAGACGGTTGAGTTTTTTTTAAGGTTTTATAAATAACGTAAATAGCTCAAATTTTTCAGAAATCTATATTATTATGAATCGTTTGGCAACGAATAACATATAATATATTTTATAAAATATATTATATATTTTGTATAATTAATTTTATAAAAAAAATATTATATTTTTGATTTTTTACTATCCACTTATCAATAATCATTTTAAAACTTACCAAATATCCTATATGTTCTATCTAAAAAACAATTGACGATAGCCGAGATTCCATACCATAACTTAAATTCCTTATTGCTAGAATAACTAGAGTATAGAAACCACTTCAATACTTTTATTTTACAACTTGAATGCCTCATTATTGCCTTGTAAATTGGCGTATTTTGTTTGGACATTTTTACCGTACGTCATGTCTAAATCACCAATTTTACCGCTCACATTAAGTCGCTGCCGACTCAATTCTATTACTCGTAACTCACGATCTCTGAAGTCGTCTCACAGAACGCTTACTTAATATTTTTATTATTATTTTATTAAAGTCTTCAATTTCTAGTCTCTCAATTTTTTCATCCGTAACTCAGAGGTTATTTTAAGAGTCCCACATGACGTCTACTCAGTTTTTCACTAAACACAATTTTATTTTAATCCCTAATTTTTATCTACTACTTCATTTAACACTTTCTACTCAAATTCATTAAAATAAAAATATTTCATTCAAATAAAAATAATTCGTTAAAATAAAAATATTACATTAAAATAAAAATAATTCATAAAATTTAAAAATTAAAATAAAAATTACATTAAAATTAAAATATTAAAAATAAAATTTTAAATATTAAATTAAATTAAAAATATTTTCTACTCCAAATTCATTAAAATAAAAAGTGTTCATTAAAATAAAAATAATATTGTATTAAAAAAATAAGTTCATTATAAAAATAAAAAAATAATATTACAATAATATTAAAAATAATGCAAGGTATTAATTTGATACTTTATAAATTTAAATTTCAAGAAACTATTATCAAACCAAAAATAACAAATAAAAGCTACCAATCTATTTAAAACAAATAACTCAAGTTAAAAATTAAAAATAATTTAAAAAATTAATCAAGTCATGTATATTTATTAATTACTCTAACAATCTTATTTATTGAATTAATGAGAAAAAGGGGAAAATAATTTTAAATAACAATAATTAAGATAATAAAATAATCTAAAGTGAAAGGAGTGATAAAAAAATATCATAAATTTAATAATAAGGACTAAAACAAAATTTGTAACAATTATTAAAAAAATTTAACTATTATTTTATTGGGTGTAAGGACCAGTTATACTTCCTAGCCCGTGCCCCTGAAGTAGGCTAGGAACGGGTTGTGAGTAGTCTTAGGCTACTCGTAACCCACGGTCCCTAAAGTTGTCCCGCGGGACGCCTACTAAACATTTTTATTGTTATTTTATTAAAGTTTCTAGTTCCTAACCCCTCAACTTTTTCATCCATAACTCATGAGCTACTTTAAGAATCTCGCGAGACGCCTAGTCAACTTTCCACTAAACACAATTTTATTTTAATCCTCGTTAGAGTAAATCTGACCGTTGGATCAAAACAATTCAACATTAAATTTTGATTTAAAAAAAAAGATTAATGTGCTAGGACGAACTACATCACAGAAACACAATAATCAGGCTAAAAATGATAATCCCTTTCATAGTCCGGTTATAAGTAGTCATGAACGTTCATATTGCCAATTTTCACTTTTGTTTAATGCAATGTTTACGTGTTATTACTACCATTTTCCAACGATTTTAATAATTGTCAATCCAATTAAAATCCCGAAAAAGTAATCACATAATAATTCAAGTCCATGCCTCTTTGATCTCCAAAACGGTGTCGTTACCAAAAGCGACAAGACACAGGATGACGGCAGAAAGCTCGTCTCCAACGTGGACTAACATGCAGCATGCAACTCACCCATTGACCTCAGCCATAAATAAACGTCCTTAAGAAACCAAACCAAAAGCAATGCAGATTATATATTATGTCTCAATTTCACCTAATTGAAACAGATTGGATTCCTCAAAATTACCCTTACGAAGAGCTTTAACGAACCGTAAGCAAGGTTAATCTAGTACTTAAGCAAAAACATAACCAAACTAGGACGACTAATCATCAACGGTCGACAACAAAAGTAGGGAGGCGAATTTGGGGACGACGACATTGCCAGGGTTCACGCAAGGGAAGAAGAACACGACGAGTTTGAGAATCGAGACGAAGGTGAAGGACGAGGTGGTGGATGAAGGGGTGGGGAGGAGGCTTCAAGTTCAGTTTAAGAGCCGGGAATTGGTGGTGAGTGTCCGAGTGAAGACTCGGGTCGGTGTCGGAGTTGGAGGGATCAAGGTTGGGATGTTGGGTGTGAATGTGCTGTGTGAAGGTGTTAAATTGAAGCAAGTTAATCATGCTGCTGGTGTGATGCCTCGGTGCACCATTAACACCCTCAAATGGTGAGCAATTCTTTTCACTTTATTGTTTTAATTCATTGGTTTGATTCTGTGTTCTTGATTTTCTTGGTTGATGATGGTTGAATATTGATTTTGAACGATGCCGTGAGATTTCGACCAAATTTTTTAATAATTTATTTTATTTATTACTATCAAAAATTTAATTCCCATATAATACTAATAAATTATAAGTTCATTGGTGATTTCGAGCAAATTAATAAACACGTTTAATTAATCCTATCAATTGATTGTCCTTGATCAAGATTCAAGAATACGAGTGGCATTTTAGATAGAATTGAGGGGTCATAACTTGGATGTATTAAGAAGATTCAGTATGTCCGAAATTGTGACCAAAATGTACATTCACAATTTAATTAGCAACGATGAACAAGAATTGAATTTGGGATAGGTGAACGTGACTTGAATAAGAGAATGATCTAGGAACTACATTAGCTCTCTTTAAGGCAAAGGTTGAAAGTTGGAGGATATGACAAGGCTCAAAATTTTCATTGTCTTTGTTACTTTTGATAGAAATTAAGCATCTTTCATTATGGAGAAATCACAGATCATATGCAATTGCACTCGCTTTACTTCTAAGAACTGGTCACCAATCATAAATGTTGTTAAAGCGACAGGCATACATCATTACTAATTACAAGCTACAAAGGTTTTTGTTTAAACAAAGTTAAGTTAGTATTCATTGTGATGGATGAATCAGCAATGCTGAACTAGATTGTTAATTTGAGTGCAGGATCAATGTACATGGATGAAGTTGAATGATGGATCAGAAGACAGATCCATAATTAAACTCGAAAAGTTTATTCAGAGACAATGAGCTCTTGTACCTGAACCAGATTCTTGATAAAATTATAATTCTTTCATACTAGAATATTCTTTGCTTAGAAAGACGAGGAAGGAGGAAGAAGACGAATAATTCGAGGAAGATTAGAAGACTGATCTGGAACAGTCTAACATGGGTCCATGCCATCAGCTTTTGTCCTAATCTGGTGCAATGGGAATATGGGATACAAAAAGTACATAAATGGTCTTCTATTGTATGTTTATTTGTTTAGTTTGGTCATTTGTGGGTACATTTTTATTTATAATCTTATATAATTATCAAATGTATATCATTTTTCCCTGTTTCTTCTGTCTTTTTGAAGAATCTTGTTGCTGTGGTGGGGTTGTTTATAACAATTATTGGATTCCTGATGGATCTGACAGGTTGCAATTCTTGTATCTTTGCTATATTGTTTCCATTTTCTTCCATTACATTTTTTTTATAGTTTTGTTCCATTACATTTTCAAAAAACGGCAAAATAATTTTCCAACTTTTTTTTGTTGCATTCATCGTTTAACATGCTCAAAATCAACAGTTAAATTAAGCGAATTTTATTTTTTAAAAATATTGAAGGAATTTATATACTAGTTTAACTAATAAACAATATAATAAGTAGATTCAACCTATTAACCTCGATTTCAGTGAAATCAGCAGGAAACGTGACCATATTCGGTGTTGGTCTTGAGAGCAAACTATGATTGAGTTGTCAATGAGAGTGCTCGATTGCTTCACAGTCTAAATGTCACGTAAATCTATGCAGGAGTCAGTGAAACGAAGAGGCGTCGACCTCTCTCTCTCAACATTGAGAGGATTTGTGTGTGTGTTTTGTTGGTGAGGGAGTGAATCAAAATGAAGAAGCAAAACTTCTTATATAAGTCTTGAATGGGCTCGTGGGCCTTACAAATCCATTTCATTTTCAACTCAATTAGTCTTAGTTTATCATATCGGTTTACACATTGACTAACTGAGTTTGATTCTCCTTAATTGAGTTAGCCAATTGGTCTCGATCCACGATCCCGACCCATACATTGACCAACCGAGTTCGGTTCACCCATCATGAGCGAATCGTTTTTCCAACAAATATAAATTATATTTTTTAAAAGTAACATAAAAAAAATTGGTATTAATGTTAAATTTTGTTAATGAACTCATACTGAAGTGGGAGCTTTTTTATATCTAATAGTCATATGGATCTTATAAATTAATCAGAATGGCTGCTATGTTGCTTTCCTCGTTGGTATGTTTATCTTTTCATATTACGAAATACCAACTATTTAATTTCCCATTAAAAAAAACTATTTGATCAAAATATTGAACAGTCAATTATTGGCAACCACAAATTGCCATAATAAACACTTTTATTTTCTACGAAAATTAGGAAATGTTGATTTTTGGTAACTAAATACATTTAATTTTATATTTTTACTCATAACAAGAAAAAAATTTAGAAACAAAATTAATGTAAATCTAATATAGCACTAAATTTAATAAGATAATATTTTAAATTTAAAATTTAATTTATGAAGTAAAAAATTCTTATAATTTTGGACCCACAAATAAACTGTGTATTCTTCAAAATGAAACAAAAGAGTATAATTTAAAAGTTCAAAATGAATAATCGAAACCGACATTTTCCTAAAATAATGTCAGATTTTTAAACAAAAAGAAAAGCCTTATAAAATACTATACTTCATACTCCAGGATAGGACCGTCACAAAATAAAATAAAATCCTAACCGACCCACCACAAAGGACCGCGAAAGAATCCGGGTAGTCTGACCCACCCGAGAGTGGAGGAAACGCCAATCGCATATCAAGTCAGAGCAAGGAACCACAACCGTCTGCTGAAAAAACAACAGAGAGCTAGAGGAGAGAAGTTCTATTCTACTCTCCCCGCCTCCGCTAACCAGATTGATCGATCGATCGATTTTCTCGCAAACCTAAGCAGGTCGAACACGGCCGCTTCCAAATCTCTGTTAGGTGCTTGGTTATTAATTATTTAATATTTTTATTGATTCTTTACTTTTGATTGATTTCGTTAGTAAGCTTTGTTTATGTGTGCGTATAGATATCGGAGAGGATCGATCTGAATGGCTTCGAAGCGGATCTTGAAGGAGCTTAAGGATCTCCAGAAAGATCCCCCTACCTCTTGCAGCGCCGGTACCTTTCTTTCTCCTCTCACTCTTATCCGCAATTTTTCTGTGAAATTGTTAGCTTTGATCTGTCTAGAAAT
The DNA here is from genome assembly GCA_948243855.1 of Flueggea neowawraea. NCBI lineage: Eukaryota > Viridiplantae > Streptophyta > Magnoliopsida > Malpighiales > Phyllanthaceae > Flueggea > Flueggea neowawraea. The sequence continues at coordinate 11,054 of CAODLS010412710.1, forward strand.
ATGTAATGTTATTATCTCGTGATTGGAAGTCTGTAAATCTGACCTACGGATGTCGTGTTTGTTGTTGAATCATTTCTTTTTTTTTTTTTTTGTTGATCAACATTGATGCTGTTAATTTGATGATCTCCTTGTTCGCTTTGTTTTTGCTTATATTTGAGGCAGTCATCGTATCTGTCCATATTTGCCTTGGTTGTAGTTTTTCTTAGGTTATCAAGCAACTGTTGGTAATGAAAAGTTCATAACTAATATTTTTTTTCCTGAATCTTTCTCAACTGTATGACTGTTCACTTACAAACAATAACATGCTTCTTTGGCCGTTGCTGCTTGTTCTTTTGTATCATGTGTTTATTGTAAATATATGTTGCAATATTTTGAGGTAAATTTTTTCATCGGTCACTGCAAGCAAGTGCCCCAACCATGAGTTGTTTTGTTTGAACCACTATAAGGATACATTATTTATTGATTCGCAGGCCCTGTAGCTGAAGACATGTTTCATTGGCAGGCAACAATAATGGGCCCCCCTGACAGCCCTTATGCTGGGGGTGTCTTCCTAGTGATGATTCATTTTCCCCCTGATTATCCTTTCAAGCCACCAAAGGTATCGTTGTTCACTTTGGTATATCTGTTTGTTGTTGACATATGTATTTCTCTTAACTTCTGGTGTGAGCTTGCTTCTTTGATAATTGTGTGTGTTTTTCAAGAAATATTTGACTAATTGGTTTTATGAACCTCTTTGTTACTAATCCATTGGGTTAATGACAAGGAAATACACTCTTAGCAGGTTCTTAAAGTTTAAACTCTTAAGTAAGTTTAAATTGAGGAGAAAGGAACTGTAATGACTTTATTTTCATTATAATCAATACTTT
>CAODLS010412714.1:0-14714 GCA_948243855.1 Flueggea neowawraea
CACCCATTACTGTACCAGAAGTACCTATTCCTGCGATCAAAGCATCATTTCTTCCTCTGCCGACCCAACAACCTGCTTCATTTCCAACACATCAATGTTTACTCTCAACTGTAAATATTATACGAGTATGCGTAATAGTAAGAAGCATCGATATATTATACGTTTCTCTTTCAAGAGTACAATAATTTGAAAATGCTATATGATAGATCATACCTGGCATTTGGTGTAAAATTTGGCCAATTATTCAGATAAATTGTAAAGACATCACATAAGACATTGGGTAACAGTTTGGTGCAGGCCTCTTCAATAGTCTGAGAAGAACATAGTTTTGTTTGTTAATAACACAATAGCTAACAAATTCTAAGCCAACAAAGCTAACTCAACAACTGAAGTTATATATTCAGAAGAAGACTTACCTCAGCAAATCGCAGTAAATGAAGCCCCAATCATCTGCGTGATCCAACACCAATGTGCCCGTCAGTACCACAAGAAAAGTCAGGAGACTGCATTATCACAGCAATCCAGAAATATCCTCCATTCTTCTAAGAAAATCCAAACTGTTGAAAAACATGAGCATTTTAAATGGTGACAAAGCATTAATTAGTTTCAGGCATTTCCACAACTTGTAAAAATGAATAGAACTTAGTAACTTTCTTTCTTCAACTCCTCTATATCTTTGCCAGACTTTCTTATGATTGAACATATCCGAGCATGCTCATAAAGAAAATAAACAGCAGTGTTGCTCTGCTCACAAATTTGAGAAACCAATCATAGTGATTGCAATCTAGTTAAGGACAAAAGCAACCAAAATTGACAGAACAAAGCAATAACCATTTGGAATTATCCTGGGGTTAAGCATTATAATCACATACTAAAAATTACTCATGACGAACTTTCACGTAATCTACACTTTGTGAGAAGCAAAATATTGTATACCTTATCGTTAAGCATCTGATCAAAATTGAACATGTAATTTGTCAATCTGTTGTTCTTCAGGCCAGCATACCTGCCAAGACAAATAAATAATAAATAAAAGAAAAAGTTTTTCTGCCACCTTTTAGATCATGAAGCAAATAGAATCGCTCTCAATATATTTTAAAAGTTTTATCTTGGTTACTTGGGAATACAGACAGCAAACACATCAGACAAGTAGCATGGTAGACTGCTAATAAGTGGAGATGCAAGAAAAATCACATAAACATTTCATCAAATACCTTGAATGCAATAGCTTTGCAGACAATTTCGGCCACATCCGCGGCGATAACCCTCTTCTGCAATTGCATAACCCTCCAACAAGAAACCATAATAGGCAACCTTTGAAGGGGTTCTTCCCTGTGCTCTCAAGTTGCAGATATGGGGGGACGACCCCAAGAGTTTTTTTTAATAAAAAAAAAAGCAGGGACCCCTCCTCGACCACCATTGGTGCCACCCTCTCACCTGGCACCCTCAGGGACAGACAAGGATGGAACCCCTAATAAATGGGGGTTCCGAACGGCGGCAGACCTTCACCAGCCCCAATCTCCCTCCGTTCCTGGGACCATTTATGGCCTTATTTGGATTGCAAGCAACATAGTTTATTAATGTAAAATATGTTATGATGATTTATGGTATGATATGATTATTATTGTTTACTATGTTTGGAAAGATAGTATGATATATTATAGTTAAATAACTATTTTTGTTTGGTTTTGAGATATATAATGGTTGTAGAACTGATAAAATGATTAAAATACTCTCATTTAGTGGTATAATATGATGTTTTATGGTATTTCTTAGATGTATTTTAGAGATGTTAAATTTATAAATCACGGGAAATCATGAAAATCATCGTTTTGGTGGTTTACAAAATCTGTTAAAACTCATGATTTTTAAACTATGAAAAACTATATCATACCATGGATTAGGGGTGCACAAAAAACCAAACCGAACTGAAAAATTGACTGAACCGAACCGAAGACAAAACCGAAGGGGAATGGATGATTATGGATGCTGAAATGTAAAAACCGACAAATTCGGTTTGGTTAGTAGTTTTAGTCTTTTGAAAACTGAACCAAACCTAACGTATTCTTATTACATAAAACCCCACCATATTTGATACCCACTTCAGTAGTAACCTATTTTTATTTTGATTTATTTGAAAAATAATTTGTTGTATTAAGATTTTAAGGTGGATGTTGTTATTTATAAATGTAGTTTGTATTTATGTTTTAAACCAATCAAACCGACTAAACCGAACCGATAGCTAACCGAACCGATCGAACTGAAAAACTAATGATTTGACTGTAGATGACTAGAGAGTAAAACCAAACCACTCGGTTCGATTGACAGTTTAACTACAAAATCGAACCGAACCGTGTGCACCCCTACCATAGATCTATGAAAATTAAAACAAACAAAAATTTAACCATACCATACTTTATAAAACTATGGAAAACCATCCAAATTTAAAAGGCTGTCGCTAAGGAAAATTCCATCAGGCAATCGCTCGTCGAGTATAACTATGCTAGACGGCTTGTCGTCAAAAGGGCAACTATATACGGTCATCGACGTTCACATTTGATTTGATGAAAGGTCATTCTGAAGATAAACTGGAAAAAAAAAACTGGAAATAGACGCTTGGACACTGAATTTCAGGGGAAAAAAATAAATGTAGAAGAAAATAATCATACGAGTCAAGGGCTGTTTTTAAACCCAAAATTCTGGAATTCAAACAGTGTTTGTTTGTGATAAATAAAATAATCAATTCTAAAACTAAATTGAAAATTAATGAATTGTATAATAAAAAGCAAAATCATGAATTTTTCAAAATGTGGTATATATATTTGAATATAATAGTTTTTCGTGCACATGTGTTGCACGTGTTAGTTGTTTTTTAATAAATTTTAAATAATTATATGTAATATACAATTAAATTTTAACAAATAAAATATCTTACAATAATAAAATATATAGATAGAAAATTATATAATTTTTTTTTCTAATTTAATAATATTGAGTAAGATATTTTTATTTTCAGAATTCAAATATAATATTGAGTAATATAAATTTTATTCTAATAATTTAATAATAATTTTATTCTGATATTGAGTATACATTTTCAGAAATTCTCCACTTTTAATTGCAAGGTGAAATTCTTAAAAAATATTAATTTAAATATGTTTTCCAATTCAATCTTTATTAAAATATAGAGCACACAAATGCTACATTAGAATTAAACAATAATAATCAAGAAAAATGAAAAAAAAAAACTTTAGATCTATTTTAGACGAACCAACAAAAAATACTCAAGAAAATTGGGAAAAAACTTTAGATCTATTTTAGACGAACTAGCAATAATATTTAAGAAAACTGGGAAAAACTTTAAATCTATATAGAGCAAATAATAGTTTTATCATTAGTAGATTAAAGAAATGAGCATTGTCGGTTGTTCAGCACCAAATAATTATGTTGGATTTCCTCTCTACTCGGAAAGTGTTGAGATTGCCAAACTGTGGCAAATGAAGAGAAAAGAAGGGTTAAGCCAAACTGTGACAAATGAAGAGAAGAGGAGACAGTTAATAGAAGTAGAGAAAGGAGAAAATAAACAATTGTACATTGGGCAGAAAGATATACCTCAGATTCGAGGCTCTCAAACTCTATTTCTCATATATAATGAAATTTGGGATGCCTATTGATTGGATGATCCATTCTCTCTGAATTCCTCCTCATTCTGGATCCACCATGCTACACAGGGAAATATAAAATAGTAAAATAAATATGTCAGTCCTTCCACAATGCCGATCATCACTATCTGAATGACAACTTCTCTGTAGCATCCCCTCTCCAAGACAATTTGCCACAACCCTAACCTAAACCATCACATCCACAACCCACAAATCTATTTAACCAAAATACTTATAAGAAAATAATTAGAGCAAAAAATAAAAGAAAAAACAAAGAAAACGTCTTTTTGGCGATAATATAAAAAACAAACAGTTAAATCCCAAATAATGTTGATAGATCATGTTTTGGACTATCCTACGACATGATGTTACTACCTAATTTGCATGGACTTACAAGAAAAATAATAAGCATGAAATATTTTCTACTTTTGTGCAGAAAAGAAGACGAAGATATTTTAGGCAGCTGCCCACCATTACGGACATGATTACCAGTTTCTTTACTTACGATGTACATGATGAAAAAAAACCTATATTAAGAGGCTATTTAGTTTAAAAAAATATTAGTTTTTAGAAAATTAGAAAATAAAAAAATAAAAAATTTGTTTTAAAAAAAATAATTAACAAATATATTTTTAAATTTTTAAAAAATAAAAATAAAATAGAAAACAAAAAATAAAAAACAAAAAAGTATTTTCTAAATTAAACATAACTTAAACTTTCCAAACAAAACCGATTAACTAAGTATAAGATTGTCGCACAAATATGTATTTATATATTAATATAAAGGAGAATACATGCATTGAGATATTGACATGTTTCATTTTAAATAAACGATATTTGGTATCTTACTAATGTGACATGTGTGATGTATCATAAAAATAATAATAAATGTGTTTACATTAGACATTTATAACAATTAACCAATTTATATAGTAATTAATAAAATATACAATAAAAAATTAAAATATAAAAATAAATCTATTTTATTTAAATGAACTTCCATTTCACATTTTAAAAAAATACTATATATACACAAATTGTTAAATATTCACCACAACAATGTATATTTTTTAAAAACACTTTATATTATTTTCATATCACCACTGTTATTTTTATTTGATTCTATATATGGAAATTTTTTATCAATTTTGATTTCCCAAATATTCCTAAAAATTAATTTCCATAAATAAGTACAATTTCTAAAATTGGTATTGTAAACTAATAAATTCACAATCAAATTAATTGTCATAGTAGAGTGTACTTTGGTTATTGAATTTGTTAATATTTCAATTAGAGATGAAAAAATGGATTTAGTTTATGGAAGATCAACTTTTTGCTTTATTAATATTTTTGTATAATTATTCCTTGACAATGTAAAATTTTATCGATTATGCAACAAATGATGATTGACTCAATACATCTTTTGATCAATTCCTTGACAAGCTATATTAAATAAGTCACCTAAGAGTTTTTATCATGTGAAGTGGACCGAGCGAGAGAGAGCGTCGACGACTTTGAGAGAAGCAACAAATGTCATTGAGAGAAAGGGACGACAGATTGAGAAGCAAAAAGCGTGGTAAAGAGAGTCAGATCGATTTAGGGTTGCAGATTGGGAAAGTGAGAGTGAGGGAATGAGTAAAGAGAGGGCGAGTTAGGGTTGGCTTCCACGTGTCTGCTACGTGTCCAACTGTTATGTACGCGTTCAAAATAAAATTGACATGAATTTTGTTTAAATTCTGATATAATAATAATAATAATACAAGTTATTTATATAAGAACTTGAACCCGACCCAAAACTCAATGAATATGGATTTTGTGTATCATCGGACTACCTGAGATCTTGGCCTTACTAAATTTTAGAATCTATTATTTTGCTAATTTTGTGATTTCATTATGTAGTCTTCAAAAATGGCAAGATAGTATGACAAAATCAGTGAATTAAATGCATTAAAAGAGACATGAAAAATCAGAGTAAGAGTATTGAGCTATGGAAGGTCCCAATGTACGAAAAGAAAAATCAATGCAAATAAATTAGCATAGTACTAATTGATGACAAGGTAAATATTGTATATATTTTTTCTAAGTTATATTGTATGTAACTTTGATATTTTTAAGCAAAAGATTTACATTACTATTATTTGCCTGTAATTCTCCTCTTTTTATGGTGCAAAAATATTTTTATCTTATAATAAAATGAATTCGTTGTTTGAAAATTTTTGCCGCATCGCTCAAATCTCATACTAGTTTTTTCTACATCCGAAGCATTTTGTATGATCTAATCGTTCCTTGTAGTAATTAAGCAGTGAAATATAAGAACAAAGTCTTTTTTTTTTCGAAAGTAAAATTAAAGGAGTAAACAAATCGCTTTGATAAAGAAACTTTAATTTATTTTTCTGGTTTCTTCGAATATTAGCTTTAGTTCTTTTAAATCTCTCGAACTAGCAAAACTTTTGGTTGTATGAACCAATGCGCAAACAGGGATTTTAAAAAGAAAAGAATTGCTTGCATTGTTGGAGAAGTGTCCATATGACATGAGTATATAAAACAGTCCACTCCAGTTTCATGTGATTCATGGCATCTATCACACACTTTCCTTCATTTTACAGCTTCTGAGTTGTTTCAAAAGATACCCAATTTTCAAACATAGCTTTCGTTGTTATAGCACGTATGGATTGATGTGTGCGTCGAGTTTAGCTTAATTAAAGGTTAAAAAAAAAAGACCTCATGAGAGGTGGTCCAACGGAAAATGAAACAATATTTTGTAATAGACTCAGACCCCTATCTCCTTAGGAGCCTCCGAATATTTCATTGGGTGCATCTCTCTGTGAGCTCTCAGCTGGTGTCATGGTGAATAGACTTCGGTTACCGCCTAGCAAGCAACATGTCATCACACCCAACAAGGAGGTATCTACATTTGGTAACCCCGACTCCTTTTTTTGCCAAAAAAAGTTAAAAAAAAGGTAAAAAAAAGTTAAAAAAAGAAATAAAATTTGACGGTTGAAATGAAACTGCAAGTGAGATATTTAACACCGACGGTCTTATTATAATAAAAAGTGGTGTTTATTTAATGAATAATGAAAAATAATTAAGTGTGAATCTACTGTTTCTTGGATCTATGAATGCGTACAAATGGAGTGTCATAATTGAATTTACAGATATAGCATAGGTTTGCTAGATATTAACAATTTGGATGCCCCTCAGTTATTTGGAAGAACACACATTCAATGTTTGATCAGAATCATTTCGTACAAAGTTCATGTAGATTGTAGAACCATAAAAAGATCAACCAACTAATTATTACATGGTATTTTTTTGTATTAATTCAACTGTGAATTTGAATTCTCAATTAATTATTATTTTTGGTTTATATTTACAAATTTTTATTTGCTTACTAACTAGATCAATTTTGTGTCTGATTAAAATAAATTTAATAAAAAATAAAGTATCCATTAAAAGAGAAGCTTAGATCAAACTTATGTATTTTTCCTTTATCTTTGCATTGAAAAGAAAACTTTAGTCCTAAATATCTGATTAAAAATTGTCAATATCAAAACCCTCTCAAAAACAGGGGCCAATCATTTCCAGGATATTAAATGTCAAAGCCTTCACGACTCATGGGGGTTCCATACTCCGTGTCTAAGGCACGTGACTATCTCCCAATCCCAGAGCTTTTCCCCACGTGGCGTATAGAAAGGCGCCGCGCGTCCTTCGATCACGATAAAGCGCCATCTCACTTGCACACTGCTTCATTTCCCCTATCGAATTGTCTCTGTACTTGCTTGATTCAGCTACAACAACAAGAAGAAGAAGAAGAAGAAGAAGAAGAAGAAGACAACTGTTCAATCAGTATCATCTTACTTGATCTTCTCTCGTCTCCAATTTCAGGTAAACATCTCTTCATGAATTTCACAAGCATTTGACCGTTGCTGATATCTTTCCTTCTGTTAGGATCTGCAATGGTGATTTAGCTTATTATGTGCTGTTTCTAAGATTATTTGATTTTGATACTTTGTCGGGGTTTTCGGATCACTTCAGGTATAGTAAGTGAATCAAGGAATATGAGCAATAGTATAGGCCGCAATTTATTCCATCAAAGTTTGCTTCGGCCTGAGGTTTTGGAACCTCAGAGCAAACTCGCTTCTTCTTGCATTCCAGCCAACTTTGTTCCAATCTCTGTCAGTGAGTCAGGCTGCGGTGCGGATTCGCAGGTCGCAGATATTCTCGAGCTTTTATGGAGACAGTTTGAAACTGCGGAAATCAAAAGTTGCCATCAGAACTCGTCGTGCTGGTAGAGTTACTCCGCGTGCTGTGTTAGCCATGGAGCTTCCATCTGAGGTAATTTTACAGTTAATCTTTACTCTGTTTTTCGTGTTAGATAGTCGTAGTATCAAAGATTTTTGAAAAGTCACTGTTAGTATTAAAGATTTATATACTAAACTTATGACTGAATTTCATACTTTTCTGCGTTGATCATAAACTGCTTGTCTTTGTCCGCATCACATACCTCTGGATGTGCTTCTTAATCTTGTTATCTTATTGGCTTGTAGCAGCTGGCAGGAAAATTCAACCTCGATGGAAACATTGAGTTGCAGGTACTTAAACCAAACACATGTACGGAAAACTTCATTAATATAAGACTGCATGGTTGTTTATTGCTTATTGGATGTTTACTTACATGTCAATTAAATTGAATAGGTTTTTGTAAGCAATTCCAGTGGTGGGTCTACCAGAATTGTAGATATTCAAATCACATATGCCAGTGACTCTTTACTCTTGCACTGGGGTGGGATAGCCGATAGAAACGAGTACGTACATCTCTGGTTTCAGCCTTGCAAGCAGTTTGTAGCTTTGTACTGAACCATTGATTAGGTCATTGCAGTTGGAATCTTGTTTTTTTATTCTTTCTCTTTGCTTGTTAGAAAGTGGGTGCTCCCTTATCGTCGACCAGATGGAAGCAAAAATCATAAGAACAGAGCCCTCAGGACTCCATTTGTGAAGGTAAATGCCGTGAAATAATCCAAGATAATTTTATAAATTTACCTTCATTGAGGTGCATAAATCTTTTTTGATTGGAAAAAATAATTATCTGGGTTGTTGTATGTTGTTTTTGTCTAGTCTGGCTCCAATTCCTACCTCAAAATAGAAGTTGACGATCCTTCAATACAAGCTATAGAGTTTCTTATACTCAATGAAATCCAGAATAAATGGTGAGATTCTGTTGGTGTTTTGTCCCTTAGATCCATACTTCTTTCGTGAAGTAATTAATAATTAGTGATTATAATAAAACTGATATTTTATTTGATTCATTTTTCTCTTGGGAGGTTCAAAAACAATGGTCAGAACTTTCATGTTAACTTACCCATGCAAGATAAGTCGATTGTTCCAAATATCTCAGTGCCTGAAGAACTGGTGCAGATGCAAGCTTATCTGAGGTGGGAACAAAAGGGTAAACAAATGTATACTCCTGAGCAAGAAAAGGAAAGTATAAACTGTATGTTATCGTATAAACTATGTTCAATACTATATCATTATAACGTTTCTTCCTGTTGTGGTAAAATGGAGAAGATCCTTTAAGGTGTCTGGTGTCATATATTATGGTTGATGTTACTCTTAGATATGGCTGCTGAAATTGCTTTTAAGATATGGCACTGCTCATAGTAAAAACTGCCTGTCTCTAATCTACCCTTTTGCTCTTCAGCGACAGAAATGAAATAGTATTTGGAAAAAAAACATGTTTTCTATCTTGATAGATTAAGGTCTTTTTCAATTTATGTGCAGTTTTATGTTTAAAGTAAATATTTTTGCTGTGTTGTTACAGGAGGAGTATGAAGCTGCTCGTATGGAGCTATTGGAGGAAGTGACCAGAGGTACTTCTGTTGAGGACCTCCGGGCAAAGCTAACAAAAAAAAATGATAAACATGAAACTGAGGAGCCAGTGGTCTCTGACACAAGTAGGAAGATACCTAATGATCTCATACAAATTCAAGCTTATATAAGATGGGAAAAGGCTGGAAAACCCAATTATTCTCCAGAGAAACAACAGGTAAATTTCTTAGTTTCATTTAACTGATAAGTGTACTTTATGTTTTTATACTCCTTTTTGTGTCTCTTAGATCAATGATGCTCTCGAGCTTTACTTTTACTTGACGAATATTGGACTAATGTTTCATGTAGAGGGAATTTGAAGAAGCAAGAGAAGAGTTGCAGGCTGAATTGGACAAAGGAGTCTCTGTTGATGAGATTAGGAGAAAAATTGTTAAGGGAGAGATCAAGACAAAGGTTGCAAATCAGCTGAAGCATAAAAAGTATTTCAGTATTGAGAGGATTCAGCGCAAAAAGAGGGACATTGTGCAGCTTATCACAAAATATGCAACTAAACCTGGGAAAGAAGTAGAAGCATTGTCAGTGCCAAAATACCTTTCAGTTGTAGAGCTCATTGCCAAGGAAAAGGAAGAAATGGATGCAGATTCTGTCCTTAACAAGAAAATCTTCAAGCTTGGCAACAAGGAACTTCTGGTTAGATGGGGTTATAGCATTGATATTTCACTTGGAAAGCTTTCTTTCTTTTGGATATACTAACTCTCAAATATTCATTCCTTCTCATTGCCAAGGTGCTCGTGACGAAGTCTGCTGATAGGAAAAAGGTTCTTCTAGCCACTGATGTTGAAGAGCCACTTACCCTTCACTGGGCTTTATCCAAAAATAGTAGAGAGTGGATGGTAAGAGTTGAAAATGTTACAACTGTTTACATGGTTATGATATCATATTCATTTGAAGTCAAGTTACCGTCATGCTCCCTTAAGAATTTGCGGTCAGTTCTTCTATAAATGGGTTCTGTGAATCTTTTTGATGTTTTGCAGGCACCACCTCAAAATGTGATGCCTCCTGGATCAGTTTATCTAAATGAGGCTGCTGAAACACAATTGACAATTAATCCTTCAATGGAACTTCCTTACAAGGTTTGATGGTAAACCTTGACTTGTCCTTTGTGCTTTAGGTTCCAAAATTGGATTCTAGAAGGCTATCACTATCCATCTAATAAATAAGGATGAACATTATAGTCCTGGAGCCAATTGATGCATACCAATCACAGACATTGAACAGCAAGATAAAGTTCATGTTTTTGTGCTTTCAGGTCCAATCCCTTGAATTGGAGATTGAAGAAGATGCTTTCATGGGGATGCCATTTGTCATTTTGTCTGATGGAAAGTGGATAAAAAATAATGGCTCAGACTTCTATATTGAATTTGATAGTAAACGTAAACAAGTCCAAAAGGTTGCTGTCAGTTTGATTTTTCAACAACTTCTTGTATTGTCTGATTATTTCATCACTTTTATCTGGAATTCTTTTGACAGAAGGATCCTGGTGATGGCAGAGGTACTGCTAGGGCATTGCTGGAGAAAATTGCAGAGATGGAGAGTGAGGCACAAAAGTCTTTCATGCACCGGTTAGTAATGCATCCTTATATTTGATTGTTTTTATCTAAAATTTCTTTAGTTTTCTGAAAAATTTTAGGATTCAAGTTGCCATGCATCAGTTCTGAGATGAATTCAGAAATTGTTTCCAGATGCATACAATGGTTCTTGAATTGCATCAATTGATAATACGCTGTGCATTCAAGTCTAAGTTTAAATTGGCTTTGCAAATATGAGTTTGAAGGACAGTCCATAAATTGATCGAGTCCTCCTGCAATTTCTACTCTTTGTTATTTTTAAAGTATAAAGCATTGCCAGTGTTGATGGCTACCATAAAAAGCTACAAAGGAATTTGGTATTGTATGGGTGATACTTGTCAAAACGAGTGCTCTAAGTTACATTGCTGCTCTGGTATATTCTTCGCACCCTCGTGAATGCGCAAGATTGGGCATGCCTGGTAATTTTGCTGTGAATTATTTAAAAGAATGAACAGTCCTCTTTGTGTTACTGTAAGTGGTTAAAAATATGCTAAATTTGAACATACTATCATACATAAATCACACACACATTCTGATAATTTTACTGACTTGACATTGGAGCCCAAGTTTCTGTGTTTTGTAGAACATCTTTAATTATTTATAGTTGTGGAGGAAATAATTCTCCTTCCCTTTCTCTAGGTTTAATATTGCAGCAGACTTGATGGACCAAGCCAAAGATACTGGCGAGTTGGGTCTTGCAGGGATGTTGGTCTGGCTGAGGTTTATGGCTACAAGGCAGCTCATATGGAATAAAAGCTACAATGTCAAACCTCGGTAAGTTATAAAATCTTTGGTGATTTTTTTTATATTGATACTAGTGGTCTAGTCTTTTCTCTTTAAAGCTTAATGTGCATATCTTGATTTGACTTTAGAATGTGATAAATGATTTGTGAATGCATACAATGATATTATCTTTTTTTGTTTTGTTTTGGTGCAGTGAGATTAGTAAGGCCCAAGATAGGCTTACAGACTTGCTTCAGAATATTTATACTAGTCATCCACAGCATCGGGAGCTCCTACGTATGATTTTGTCTACTGTTGGTCGAGGTGGTGAAGGAGATGTGGGACAGCGTATTCGGGATGAAATTTTGGTTATCCAGGTCAATTTTGAATATTATCTTTCATTTTGTTGGATTTTTTTGAGCTCTATTTAATCTCTTTTGATGTGAATTCAGTGTCTGAATGATTATTATTTGTTATTATAGAGGAATAATAACTGCAAAGGTGGAATGATGGAGGAATGGCATCAGAAATTACATAATAACACCAGTCCAGACGATGTCATAATTTGCCAGGTAGTCAACATTTACAGGTTGACATATAAAGTCTAGTGATTGCCATGGTTTAGAATTTTCATCAAATAATTTTTCTCGCAGGCATTAATTGATTATATTAAAAGTGATCTTGACATCAATGTGTACTGGAAAACACTGAATGGAAATGGAATAACAAAAGAGCGACTTTTAAGCTATGATCGTGCCATCCATTCAGAACCAAATTTCGGGAGAGACCAGAAGGATGGTCTATTGCGTGATCTTGGAAACTACATGAGAACTTTGAAGGTTAGCTTCCGATATGTCTCAGGCTAAAAGTTCACTTCTCCTTCACTTTGAATGAGAAACTTATTCAACATAAAATCTGAAATCATTGTCTTTTGGTTGAAAACTTTGACAATTTTTGCATGTAATAAATCAATTGGCTTCTAATAGCAAATGGGTTTTCACGTCAATTCTAAACTAAACCACTACTTCTGAATATGGGGGGAAAAAGAAAAGCATCGGGTAGGATAATGTCTCAGACAAGCACGAATAACTTATAACATGAGTGTTCACATATAGCAAAGCACGAATGATAAGCAGTTGCAGTATTTGTTGAAACTCAGCACATAGAACATTTCAAATTCCGTTGTTGGGTACACATTTGTTGATTTAAATATTAGGCCTCATAGTATTGATTTCAAATGCAATTTGATTGTAGGCAGTGCATTCCGGTGCAGATCTCGAGTCTGCTATTGCAAATTGTATGGGCTACTGGTCTCAGGTAATGTTGTATGTTGGCTGAAGTTGCATCATGATTACTCACCTTCATATATATTTTGACCTTGGAGTCTTTTCCTGCAAAAATCAGGGTCAAGGCTTCATGGTTGGGGTGAACATAAATCCCGTTCCAGGCTTGCCATCTGGGTTTCCGGTAATATTTTCAAGTTCTTATTTCCATTTAACAAGCTGTGTTTGGCAATTTGATAAATGATATTGGTGGATGTGTATCCATGAAACAGGAATTGCTTCAGTTTGTTCTAGAACATGTCGAAGACAAAAATGTTGAAGCACTCCTTGAGGTACATTACATAAAATTTGCTAGTTGGAAATTGAAATTGCATTTTGCTTTTCAGTTCTGGTGTTGATTATCTTGTAATTTCATTCAAAACACAGGGTTTGCTAGAGGCCCGTCAAGAGCTTAGACCCGTACTTTCTAAGTGCAAGGATCGTCTGAAGGATCTTTTATTTTTGGATATTGCACTTGATTCTACTGTTAGAACAGCTGTTGAAAGGGGTTATGAGGAATTAAACAACGCTGGGCCAGAGGTGAATTTCTTTGGTGCAGTTGTCTTTGTAGAATTTATTGGCCTAAGTGACTTTGAAATTCTTCTCTAAATATGCGGCTCCTTTTATAATAGGTGTTGATTGTTTTCATGCCTGTGCAGAAAATAATGAATTTCATCACCTTGGTTCTCGAAAATCTCGCACTTTCTTCTGATGACAATGAGGATCTTGTCTACTGCTCGAAGGTAGAATTTGAATGTAATCTTCTTTGAAAGTTGTAATTGATCTACCTACCATATTTTCTGCTTACTGCAATGATTTATGCAGGGATGGGACCATGCCCTGGGCTTGTTCAAGAGCAAAAGTGATCACTGGGCATTATATGCAAAATCAGTCCTCGACAGAACTCGTCTTGCACTGGCTAGCAAGGCTGAATGGTACCATCAAGTTTTGCAACCATCAGCAGAGTATCTTGGATCACTGCTTGGAGTGGACCAGTGGGCTGTATGTTTCCACTTGTCTCTACTGGGAAACTTATAGGCTACGTTTAGTTGAGAAAATAATTTTCTATTTTTTGTTTTTTTTCTATTTTTCAAAAATTGAAAACATTTAGAAAATATGTTTGCTAATCAAAATTTTTTTTGAACAAATTTTTCATTTTTCCATCTTTGTTTTCTAGTTTTCTAGAAAACAATGAAATTTTTTCTCAACTAAACACCCCTTAGTTTTCTTTTTTCCATTTTAAAGGTGCTATAGCTATTTTTTTTCCCTTTTTTTTCACTGTAGGTATAACTTCTTTCAGGTAAATATATTCACTGAAGAAATTATCCGTGCTGGATCAGCCGCCTCTCTGTCCTCACTTCTAAATCGACTTGATCCGGTTCTTCGAAAGACTGCTCATCTTGGAAGGTTATCACATGATATATTACATGCTGGTTGCATAATGGACTTATCAATAATAAGATAAATTAGTTTTGCGGTGATAATGTGAATTTTATGAGAAAATCTAAATATTGTTGTCCTGGTTTAATGAATCTTGAACATGGAATCACTTT
>CAODLS010412754.1:0-10888 GCA_948243855.1 Flueggea neowawraea
ATCAAAGATAAACTACATTAAAGCTCCCCAGTTCAAACAAATCATCCAAATCCACTGCCAACCAAACCGTACAAGCAGCAAATTTCACCCCACAAACTAAAAAAAATCAATCTTTCTTCACAAAACACCACAAAAATTGAAACTTGAACCCAACATTATCTGAATTACCTCCAACACTGTTGTGATTGGAACAGCCACCGGCAGCACGAGCAAGAACAGGAGGAGGGTCAGAGAGGGTTCTTGAGAAGGGAACAAAAGGCATACAGACAGAGACAATGGAGGTGGTCCCACCATCCAAACCCAAAACAACTCCGGCATTTACAGACCCATCTCCATTTTCGGAGAGACCGTGATGTCGTTGCTGTTGCGTAGTCTCAAATCCCCATATCTCACCGTTTCTTTGCCTTTGATTCTTCATTGAGAAGTAATCGAAATTGTAACTTGACGAGGGTGTGGAAGACGAGACCTAAGAAACAAGAGGAAGGAGGGAAATTGAATTCAAGTCTCAAGTGATTTAGATATCTTGTCAGCTGAAGGAGACATACACACAAGAGTTGTAATTTGGCTTTGGAAATTGCGATGGATTCTATCTCCTCCTGTTGTCAAGGATTTTCATTCCATACTTCTATTGTTGTTTGAGTTTTGACTTTTGCAGTATTTTATGTACTTTCATCTTTCTTCAATTTTCCCTTTGTTTGGTAAGTAATTTTTTTTAGCTATTTTATGTCGTCGTTTATAGTGGATGTAAGGTTTAACCGTTGATCCGAAAAAAATGACTAATTTGCTCTGTATTACATTGTAATTTGTAATTTTTTTATATATTTAGATTAGTAGATCATAATTTTATAAATTTATTAATTTATTTTTTAACTGTGGTTAATAATATATTAAAACTGTTTAAACTAAACTGTAACTGTGTAACTATATATATATATATTTCAACTCAAATTTATACATCAAACAAGGTCCACTTATAACTTCACTACATTTTATAATTAAACTAATCCAAATTTATGGTTAAAAGTTGTATATTTTGAAATTATTTTAAATTATATACCGTTCTTTTAAATTTCTTTGTAATTCAAAATGTATGTTTTGGATGCTACCAATAGGTATACATTAATATTAGTTAGATGCTAATTGACATATAGTGAAAATATTATATAATTGCACTTATTTTAGGAGGGTTATTGGTAAAGATTAATGTATTTTGAAGCAGTCTTACTTATTTTTGAAGCAGCTTTCATGTTTTAGAGATATTGTAATTCTAATGAAATAATATTAAATTTATTTTTTAGTATTGTTATTTATTTTACTTGGTTTTGTTGTTTAATTTTTTCTATACATTTAATAAAATACAAACCGCCAAAACCAGTCAAATCACACCGCAACCGTTAGTTTAAATTTAATGGATTTAACAGCACTAGTGATTTAACTGCAGTTATAATTTCTTCAAATAGCAATTTACAACGCGGATTGATTTGAAGATTTAAATCTGACCAAATTACACCGCTTACACCTCTAGTCGTTTGGTTTACAGTAAATGCATTATAAAAGTGCAAATTTCCTGTGAGCGATAATTTTTGACCTGTTTAGTTTCAAAAAATTTAAAAATTAAAAAAAAAAAAGTTGCTTTTAACTGCTCAATTTTCTTAATTTTTCATAACTTAATTAGTGTGAGGATGCGGGTAGGTTTAAACAAAAACTTCATACCTATACACAAATTACAATTAATTTAATGGAGATGATGATCATTGTCAAGAAGACATAGGTCGGCTTGCTAATTCTTTTACTAATGAGTCTGAAGTTGTTGATCGGAGAATAAGAATGGCTGTGAATGCTGAGATCATGAAAGTTGAAGGTTTATCTCATCCGTTTTTAAGGTTGGAAAGAAAATTGTGCTGAATTCTCTGAGACAAACTATTCCTTTAGCTTCCCTTAAGATTTTAGACGAACATATATTCTGAGTTTATTCGTCCTAGACAACCAGTAATACAAATATTTGATCATCTAGAACTTTTTTTTTTAATTCTTAGATTTTCTTTATCAGTTTATGACTTTTTTTTTTAACTTGGATGATTTAAATTTTATATTTTTTAATAAATATTTGATCATTTAGAACTTATTTTTTTATAAATTTTAAATAATTTTTTTTTCTATTTTTTATATATAAAAGTAAAGTTTTTTTATTTATTTAATTTAATATTTTAATAATGAAGATATTATTATACTTTATAAGTTACTTTCTAATAAGTAAAGATCTCAACCAAACATTTATTTAAAAAGTTTCTTGAAATTTTTGAGTGAACCAAATATAAAAAAATATAATTTTTTCGATAAAAAAACTTCTCTATTAATATAAATGCCATGACTCAAAATCAAGTCGTGACCATCGTACGAGGCTAACCGTCTAAAGGACCATTTCGCACAAGCCTCGGAGAGCAAAACATATACAGATTCTTATTATTATCCGGCTTATTAATCATATTAAAATAATTTAACAGATAAAAAGTTTTAAAAATAATATTTCTGAATAATAATAAAATATAATTTTAATATCAAAATATTGAATAAATAATTATAATTAAAATAAATTTTATCTACATATTATCATATTCAGATCCTTAACCCACTATCCGGTGTGGAGCAACTAATATAATCATACAAACTGGGCCCGAATAAAATGACACTCACTAATGAACAAACGAACCTCACTGCTGACAAAAGACGAAATAACCTGAAAAATATTAAAGGGGATAGGGTGAGAAAACTTAGTGAGAAAATTACACACCAGATCGTCTCATACGTATATCATATAAACTGTTTTAAAAATATTTTTAAAAAAATATTACATATACGTATATATTGTATATTATTAGTATACACTCGTATATATACAGATAGTAGTTCAAAAATTCATTTTGAAATCTTTCGCAGACAAAGTAGACAACAGACAGTCAAACAGTTTAAATAAGTAAAACAAATAAAATACTTATTATTTTAATTTTTAAAATAGTTTTTGGGAATAAAATTAAAGCTTGACGAAACTAGAATCATATAATATCATTTCTAAAAAAATATTTCAAAATCATTCGTAGACAAAACAAATGATATGCGATCAAACATAATATTTATTTTCAAAATATTTACTAAAATATTATTAATAATAATAATATTGAAGGGACTATAATCAGACAACTGGGGTCACTTGGACCCGAAGATGTAATGGCCACTTAGACGCAGATACCGCCACTTAGGCACAATGTGCTGCCACTTAGACAAAGATAATAGTCATTTAGGCAAATAATAAATATTGTTATACCAAAGGCTATTCTACCTCGTAATTAGGTGTCTCATATCAGAGATATATAAAAATAAATATTTATAGATTACATATGTAAATATATATAAAACCAAACAGACATAAAGAGCAAATAATTATTTATAAACAAATATAAATATTTTAAGAATAAAATATAAAATATAAAATATTTTAAAACACCGAACATAATTCTTATCTCAAAAACTTACTTAAACTTAGATAAAATATTTATTGCAAAAATATATTTAATTTCAGAAAATATAATTCTTAGTACATAAATATACTTATTTCAAAACAATGTATTTATTTCAAAACAATGTATTTATTTCAAAATTCAAAATAATATTCAAAATAATTTGTATAATAGACATATATACAGAGTAGACAAATTATTTATTACAAAATATAATAATATATAATAATTTTCAGAAAGACAGAATTATTATTCTAGAATTATCACAAAAATTTGATTATTAATTAGCCAAATAATTAATTAATCCGTATTACAGAAATAAGTCTAGACAGATAAAAAACTATACAGAGTTAAACACATAGTCTATGTATTTGAAATTGTCATTGCACTCACCTGGACGTTGAGCTAATAATCTGACTCGCAGTCCACTGCTGAATAGCTGATCACCTTCAAAATCGAGCAAAATTGAAAACATAAATTTATCCCATTGGGATCAAGCATTATAATTGTGGCAATACAAAAAAATTATGAAATGCAAATGCAGAATTATAAACTCAGACGATTCTAGAAATCCTATTTCAATAAAAAAATCTACCGCTCTCATCTCAGAAATCGGACTCTACGTAAAATTATAATTTAATCCCTAAACTTTTGTAAAAATACCTTTTAGTCCTAAAGACCTCAAAAAATTATCCCTTAACTTTTCAAAATTTATAAATCAATCCTCTAAGTATTTTAAAATTTTAATCACTCCTCCAATATATAAAAATTACAAATCTAGTCTTTAATTTCTTAAAATTACAAATCTAGTACCCACTTATCAAAAATTACAATTATAGCCCAGTATATAAAATACAAGGTTTAGTCCTCAATTTATTCAGAGCCATGTAAAATTATGTCTTTGGTCTTTTCGATAGAAAATCACACCAAATCGTCCTTAAACCTGAACCGATCGTGACCCAATGTTTTTAATCATTCCAATCAACTCATTCATCCAAATCAACCGAAAGCCGTCCCATTCATCCTTATCAAATTCAGACCGAAACAACCCACATGAAAACAATCATCAAATCTTCAATTTCAACTTACTTTCATGCTTTCCCAACATAAATCCTTCTAAATCTAACAAGAACCAAGCTCAAATCTGTCGGAAATGGTTCGAATTCAAGGTTTAGTTTCAACCGAACCCATTTAAAATCAATAAACTCCAAATGGAAATAAACAAGAAATAGAACGAAATAATCAATTTAAACTCAAACCTTTACCTTGATTGAAGAAAATAAATGAACGAGAGGTAGAGAGGATTGAAGAGAAATCGGGTTTTTGAGTTTCTAAGGAGTGAAGAACGAATAAAAGAACGAAGAGAAGTGAGGAAGAAATGAAGGTCTAATGTGTTTTAAAACAAGAAGCAAAACGGAGTCGTTTCAGTTCAGTCCAACACAGGCGCAAACAACAGTAACTAGAAGAGGGCAACGCCCAAAAACTCGCCAAACGACTTGTCGTGTGGACTGAACGACAAAGCTCACTTCTCAGCATTAAAGCATGCATTTTCCACCAATTTTTCCCTGCAAAAATGTTCTCTTTTAATTTCAATCAATCACTACTAAATTCAACAAATATAAATCACTTTCAAAATACCAAAACAATATTTCAAACACAAAATTAATCTCTCGAACATAATTAATTGATTCAAAAAGTTCAATAAAAAATTACCGAAAATAAAAAAAATTGGTCAAAACAAACAAGGCGTTACAATAAATTTCCTGTAAACTAATATGTTGAACCAAACAAGGGCCAAGTATCAAAATTCTATTTGTTTTTAAAGAATATCAAATCTCTCGTTTTGTTTTTAGGTTGAATCTTTCTAAAATTTTGTTTGCTTACAAGTTTGATTTTTTTTTAAATGGAAAGAGATATTGTGAGTAACAGTACAAGTGAAGCTGCACATAAGCAATGAAGGTTGAGTAAAGCTATGTCCAATAATATTCCTTATAATCCTCCACAACATAATATATTTTTTCCAACTAATTTAATTTAAAGTTTGAACTTACTCTAATAACACTATTATTCTACTTACCAATTCAATATTTTTTTAATAAAAATTAACAAAAAATTATCTAATTCAATAAAGACTTCATATATAAAGAGAGTTATTATTAATATTTATCAAAACAATATTAAAAAAACTAAATAAATAATATTACACAAATTAATCACAAAATTGATTAAAATATTTTTTTTTGTGGAGTGAAATAAGTAGTGTCGGAGATGTCTAAGCCTTATGTGGAATTCCCAACAGCTAGGAGTAAGAATATAAACAACAGACATGTTGCCGGTTCTGGTTTTTGGAACAGAGAATCGGAACCAAACCGTGGTTCTCACGGTTTGGTTCGGTTTCGATTTGGTTCGATTTTGATTTCAGTTTTAATTGGTTTTTAATCGGTTTTGATCTGTATAACTGTCGGTTCAATTCCGGTTCCGTTCCAGTTTGATTCCTTTTAAAAAAAATTAATCCACTATTTTATCCTGTCATTTTTTTTGTTTGTAAATTTTGTTATATTCAATAATTAAATATAATATCAACAATACATTGTATTCTAAATATTTCTAATTTATAAAGTTGAAGAAAATAAAAAAAAGTTCAAACCGACGGTTCAAACCGGCGGTTCAAACCGCAGGTTTGACGGTTTTCAGAGGGATGAAACCGGAATCTAAACAGTAACCCTCTTATTTTGGTAGGCGGATTCTAATTCTAGTTCGGTTCCAATTTTAACTGGTTAGATTTCAATTCGGTTCGCCGGTTCCGGATCCAAAATAACATCTCTAATAAACAAGAAGGAATCATGAAATAAACGACTAAAAAACAAACAGATACAGTATTGAACACAACACATGCCCCAAAACAGCCATCAAAACCACCACTCGTAAGATATTGAGGCAGCCAAATCAATAAGGCAAGGCTACACCAAAACCAAATCAGGACCCTCCCTTCCCTCGCTAAGCAGCTGCATTCCCTGCAAAAGAACAAACGGGCAAGACCGTCGCAAAAGATGGATATACAAGAGAATGGAAAACGTCGGGAAAAAGAAATTCCTTGCCATTTCTGGCAATTCTTTCCTCATACCCCACCACCAATAATGAGGAAAGGAATAGAGGCTACAAGACAATGTTCTAACTTCTCCCCTAAGTAGAACAGTACCATTGAGATCTCATCAAGATTTACCAGGGAGGGCCCCATCACCTTCATCTTCCTTTACAACCAACCTTAGAAACCAGTCCTCCAACTCTTGAGTCAACATTAGAAACTTCTGAAGTGTTCCCACAGAAAGAAGTAGTAAGTTTTACCCACCGTTTCCACCAATAATACTCTCTAACTCTCCAAATTATCGTCTATTTTTTGTATAAAAAATCTTCATGTATCACTTGAATTATCAAATCTATTAAATCCATATAGATTTACTGTAGATGAATCCAATCCCCCCTCTTCAGTAATCCGGTTCTCCATTCCATTTCTCCCGCATTAACCCCTTCTTGGCAGTAATCCAGTTCTCCCCTTAGCTTTCACTTTTACAAGATAGTTTGAAGGTGGAAGAAAATTATTTACGCTTTCAAACAAATTTCTCTTTTTACTTACTATAAATTTACAAGGTGATAACAGAGAGATGCAGAATAAGAGGCTAGCGACCTATTCACACTTCAAAATATTAAAAAAAAAATATATCACTCAATTTACTGATCTAAGTAAGATTCGTATCTTTTCCAATCTTTTTGTATCAAATATAATAATACTTTTTTTATCTATTAAAACACTAGATGTGCGTTTTCAGATGAATTATTTATCTATTCTGATGTAGTTATCAACAACAAAAGCTCTAAATATTCCCTTTTGTCAAAGTTGTAGCTGCTGCCCCGGACAGCTTGAAACTTGGATTCACATTCTTAAAAATTGCGTTTATGCACAAGCTGTGTGGAGTGACCTTAGGGAGGAGCAATCTCTTGATGAGTTTCTCGAGCTTGATGCGAAACAATGAATGATTAAGAACTTGAAGAATCATAACAAGAATAGGGATGAGACTTTTTGGAGTATTGTTTTTGGTGTTGTGTGTTGGATGTTGTGGAAATGGCGTAATGAGCAGATTTTCACTCAAAAAATAACCACCAAGATGAGTGAACATATTAAAGTGTATGCCAAAGAGGTTTGTATGGTAAACCAGAGAATGCAAGGCCTGCCTGTGAACACTGATAACAACAAAAGGAATACGAATTGGCACCCTCCAGAAAGGGACAAGGCTAAATTAAATACAGATGGGTCTCAAATTGCTGCAAGCGGACAGACTGCTACTACTGGTGTTATTCGTAATGATAAGGGGGATTGATTGAAGGGTTTTTGTATGAACTTGAGTAAGTGCAGTCCTCTCAATGCTGAATTATGGGGAATTTATAAGAGGTTAGAGCTATCATGGCAATGGGGTTTTAGGAAGGTTTGTGTAGAAAGTGACAACCTCATTGCTGTGAACATGATAAACCACAAGGAAACTGTTGTTAATCAACAATGGGCTTTGGTTCATGCAATAAAGCGGCTCCTAAGACACGACTGGGTGGTGACAGTGAATCATATTTACAGTGAATCTAATGGGATGGCAGATTGGCTTGCTAAGCATGGTCATCTTTGTCCTCGAGGACTCCACATTTTGCTTCAACCCCCAGCAGGACTGCAAAACATCCTTACCAAGTATAACACATGTATGTAGCAGGGCTAGATGGTTAGGTAGTTTTGATGTTGTTTTGTTCAGGTTGTTGTGTTTTGTTATAGTACCTGTAAACACGATTTTCTTCCGTTATGTGTGAGAACTATCAATAAAGTTTCCCAGGAGTTAGTTCTCGTTTTTTAAAAAAAATAAGTTCACTTGCATTGCAAGCTTTTGACAAAAGAATCCAAAAATTGTTAGTGTCATAGGTCAAGGAATCAACAAAAAAGACAAAATATGGTCCATAATAGCCATGTGGATAGGATATGTCCAACCATTTTTTTAAGACATGCCAGCTCATAACGTTCCAAAATCCAAGCTTAGCCAATCTTATGAATCCCCTAAATTAGCAAGTTGGTGCAACAAATCTTAGACAATCTATCATTCAATGATTTTGTCCATCACGATTATACAAAAATCCAATTCTTCTTCGATTGAGAATACTATTTTCTTAACAACCGTTAAATGCTACTCAAAATTTTTTAAAAAATGGATTATTTTATTTGTTTTTATCAAAAATTAAATTATCAACCACTTAGTATTGAAGTTGAAGATCATCATAATATGTACTTTTTTTTTTCATTTATGGGTTTTCATCTAAAATTAAATTCTCAATTTTCTAGTGTGTCTAATGATTTTGATACTAATTGGCCGAAACTTGTAATTTGTGATTAACCATTGAAGAGGGTGAGGTACATGTTGTATGATTAAGCAAATGCTATTAGAAAAAGGAAAAAGAGTGGTTGTTCAATCAAATCTATATTTTATGGCCAATTGTGTCAGGACACCGGGCGATGTGGTTGGACTATCTTCTTCTAACCAGTATTATTAATTATGGTTTAGCTCCATCTAACACTTGATTTTGATTGCACCCATTTTTTCTTTTTAAGAGGAAAGTAGGCATCATTTTTTTTATCAGCAAAAAAAGGGAGTCGAGGGCTATCGATGGTGGTTACATATCTGTTGGGTGTGATCATACATGCAATTACTCCCTACTGCGAAATGTTCGCTTACTTGGCAGTAACTAATGGGCACATCACCACGACACCCGCTGGGAGCAAATGGAAGGATATACCTGCAGGGATATCAGAAGACTTACCGCGCAAACCAGGGAGACACTAGGTCTCAAACCTGGGTCGCGCGTGCATGGGACAAAGCCCCTACCGCTGAACCACCTCCCAAGAGGTATATGCATCACATTGAAAAACAATTAATCTGTCACTTTTGATATTATTTTATTTGAATTCATATGGAAAGGATTGTAGTGGCATGATTGAAACCATTAATTTTACTATTTGTTTCATTTTCATGATTTTACATTTAGCTTTCTTTTATCAAAATATTGTGCTTCAAATTTTGATTTTTTTATTCTTTTGGTGAATTATATATGTTTTAACCTAAAACAAACACTGCTATTTGGAGAGATTATCAGCATAATTCCAATCAATTATCACCTTTCTTATGCTTCTTCATTCATGTTGGAAAAAACGGTCCGCCCATGACGGGTGAACCGAACTCGGTCGATCAAGGTGTGAATCGGGACGATGGATTGAGACCAATTAGCGAGCCCAATTGAGATAGGCCCCGATGTGCTAAGCCATTGGGCCCAACGCCCATTTAAGAGCTTATATATTAAGAATGGAAGAATGAATTTCATTCTTCCATTCCACACTTCCTCCAACATGAGAAAAAAAAAACGTGAGAGAGAGGGAAAGGAAGTCTCTCTCTCCACTCACTCCTCGTTCGTTGATGGTCCCGATCCAAAGTGACATATAGGCTGCGAAACAGACGAGCACTCCCGTCGCCAACTTGACTGTGGTTTACTCGTGAGACCAACATCGAACTGATCCTGACCTTTATTTTTCGCTGCTGGTTGGGTCGAGCGTCCTTTGGAATTGAGGTAGGTAACTCGAACCTATTATTATATATTGTTTATCTGTTAAACCGGTAGTTAGATTCCTTCAGTGGAACCAAGAGATTCTTATGCATCTTATGGTTTATGGATTGGTCGAGACCTAAACCACTTGAAACCAAGAGATGTATTGTCAATATCCACAATACCTTAATCTAAGAGACCAAGAGGCTATACCTTGCTATGTCAAAATGACACATTCATCATGGAATAATGAGAAATTGGCATAGTAATGAGTTATAAGAAGTCACATTCTTAGTGAATAGATTTCTTAACTGGGATAAAGTAGAAAATATTTCATTTTATTTGAGAATTAGGAACTTAGTCCCTCAAGATCACTCTATCCGAGTGGGAGAATTCTTGAGGAGGATGGGATAGATGATGAGGAAGTTGGGTAATGTAGATTATATCATTGGTTTTTAAAATCTCAAGATATCGATCTAAACCAAACGATTGTTCTCTCTTTCTCTGAAAGGGATGCATCGCTAAGTCTTAGAACGATTCAAGGTTTTAAAAATTTCAAGAGATCAATCCATTGATGTTAGCGATTTTTCTCTCTTTCTCCGAAAGGGATGCGTCTACTACGTCTTGGAAGGATTCAACTTTTATCCTATCTACCTCAAACATGTGCGGATGTTCCTGATCTTGACTTAATAGAAGAAAGATTCCTATTTCTAGTGGGAGTACAAAATCTTGATCCTAGTGGGAGTTTT
>CAODLS010412950.1:0-11167 GCA_948243855.1 Flueggea neowawraea
ACGACGAACGACATGTCGTATGCAACTAAAAACAAACGATCGGTCGTTCGGTTCCGATTTCCAGTTTTCTTCGTTTTTTTCACTTAAATCAAATACTTCCCAATTTATCCCTAATCTTCATAATTCACCAATTTAACATCAAAAATATAAAATTTACCCTCCAATTACCAAAAATAAAATTTCAAATAATTTTCTAAATTATCCAAAATAATTATTCCAACTAATTACCCCAAATATAATTCTTCAAAAATAACTATAAAATTATGGGATATTACATTTCCATTGAACCATTTTTAGAGTGTTAGTTTTCAAATTGCAAAACAGCTAATCCAAGCTGATGTGATTCATTATCTACTAACATAGATACTTTTTTGTTTGTTTGTTTTGCAAAACAAAAACCGTAAAAAATGGTATTTTTTTAATCACTTGGTATTTAGATGTATTTTGTATTTGACTAACCCTGGTTCAAGCCAAGTAAGTGCTAAGTTGGAGGCAAAGTTCTTTCTAACGAGTTTTTTTTTATGTAACATTTCACTTATGCAGACAGTAAAAATTAGTAGATCAAATTAATTGTTGTTTAAAATTTCACATCAAATAGACGTGAGAATATAAAAAGGTTTATAAATATAAAAATCTAATAATTTAAACTTGAATTTTTGAGTTTAGTAGTTGAAATCTCATTAGTTGTCAGATTTTGTTTAAGAACATCTGCATACTTATGCCGAGTTGTGACATTTTATGTCAAACATTCAAACTTAAAATCTCTAATTAAAGAAAAAATAACTTGTACCACAACCCTCCATAATGGTAGATTTATTTTTTGCTAATGCATTTAATCAAAAGAAAACATTTGAAGTTACATGTGTTTGAAACTTGCAACATCTGTCAAATAATTAATTGTTTTTCATACACAAAGAGGAAAACTAAGTCTCAAATTAAGTTTTAAATATGAAAAAAATTATAAAATTAAATATGATTGCGCAAGAGTTTTACTTAATTTGAGTTTAAACCAATTAAATATTAAAAAATCTAAATCCTTGGTATTTTAATAAATGCAATATTAATGATACTCTTTATTATAAAGTACAATTTTAGTATAAATAAAGAGTATATTTAATTATATAGAATAAAAAAAAAAAGATGTTCTCAAATGCAACTCTTTAAAATATAATAGTTATTTTGTTAGTTTTCATAAGAAAATTAATTTTGAATTATTTTACTTCTCTTTTATATTTTTTATTTATTATGTTTTCAACCAATATAATTAGATTATCATTAATATCATATAATATAAAGAGTGTGTATGATTCTTTATAATTAATTAGTAAAAGATACTCTTTTATTTTATTTTTAAAGATAAAGAGCGTAAAAAAGAGAGTATCAGAGATGTTTAGTCTTTTTTAATTGGAAAGCGATCAATTTTTATTGAAAAAAGGTGGAACCAAGGATGCTAATATATTTGTTTACACTTGATAAAACGCATGCATCTCTGACTGCGTCTGCGTGCCGCTTAAGGGTTGCCATCCGAACTAGCTCGCAACGATGAAATATCGTGTTATTACTCTTCAATTTGTAAAATTATTCAGAGTGAATTTGTTAACACCAATGTTCATTACGAGAAGCTGTTCAAATAAATTAGTACTCCCATAAATTCGGATGTTAAAACCTAAAATCAAAACCAATACTTGTTGGTTTAGTGTTCATTCTCTTTTTGTTTTAGATTAAGCTCTTCCATCAATCTTGAAAGATAATTTCTCTGAATTTATTACTTGAACTAATTTTAGTTTCCTATAAATAAAATTCATCCGTTAGCATAAATTTGTAAATCATAATCATAACATATATAAATGTACTAATGCGGGAAAAACAATTTAGCCACTTTTATCCCTCTTTTTAATTTCAAATTACTATAATTATTGGATAATTAATTAAATAAAATATTTTTAAATGGATTTCAAAATCAGATAATTATTAAATAGAGACAAATTTATCTCTATTTGTATTACAATTTGATTATAATTATCTTAATCAACGAAAAGATAATTACTGATGAAAATGTTAAAGTTTGCACAGGAGTACTTTTACTTACAAATTTGCATTAGACACGTCCACATATATATATTTACGATAAGACTGTTTTTTTCCTTGAATAAAATTGATTTTCTATTTTTTTCTTATTGACTAACCTATATATTTATATATAATTTTGAATTGAACTATCAAGATAAAAAAAAATCAAAATTTGTATTTTGTGAAAAAAAAAAAGAACCATGAGCCTATATATACAACTCAAAACCTCCACATTAATTTTTAGGTACGTACTTTTAGTCGAACCTTTATTTTCTTATGAATTTAGTTCAACTTTTTTTAGTTATTATTGGTTAAATATCAATGTCATGTGTGATATATTTTATAACCACTTTCAGTGTTTTTCTAAACTTTAACAACTTTTTTGTTAATACACTTGAATTTCCTTTTCAAGCAAATTTTGCTTTTGCTTCAAAAATTGTGTTACTATAATTTTCTATAATTCTCTTTAAGGAGGTAAATTTGTTGATATAAATAATTTATTTGCTCGATTAATGTTTGTTGTAGTTTTTGATGGTTGATTACTACGTTTTCTGAAGTCAAAGGCAAGACTAGAAAGGTAGTAGCATTTTTCTAAGAACCACGATTCATTTGCATCTCGGATGTTTGTTATAAATTAATGATTATGATTTTTTTTCTTTTCATTTTGGAAGCAGAGTTCTTTAATTGCACCTCAATTGGTTTTAAAAGAGATCCATGCATATACGATAGAGTATTATGGAATGGAAGATGCTGGTGGTGGCAAACAACATATAGCTGGAGAGATGAGGATGAATGAGGCTGCTACAATTACAGTGTTTGCAACAAATCATTTCAACCTTATTTTTCAAGTAAAGAAAAAAAAATAGTAATTGAGTTGATGGAGCCATGGTCTCAACTAACCAAGGTATTCGATCCAAATTGGATTTGGTTAATAGGGATAGGGTTAGTTGTTTTAGGTATTATTGTTAATGTACTTGATTGCATATGAGGTTCTTCGATATATAATGAAAGTTATCAACATTCTGTCATTTTTTATAAGTTCTAATTATAATTTGATTCAAAAATCTAATTTCAAATTAAGGGTTAATTATACCGATTTTTTTATTGTGGCATTATTCATGTGCCATTTCAATGATAAATAATAAATTTAGTACAAGTTCATATCAATTCATGTACTTGCTATCAATTTTGAAATTTAATTAAATATTATTGTTAGAGTAACTTTTATTCTTTTTATCTAAGACATTATTTTAATTTTTATGTAATTATCTAAATTTAATTCTATTTATCTTATAATCTTAATATTTAAAGTTTGTAGTTTTTATTTATCTATGATATTAATTTTTTTACTAATTATATGAACTATTATTCTTAATTTTTGTAAAAAATTATCTTTATTTATCTATGAAATTTTCAATTTTTATTATATTAATAAATTTATTTTCAATTTGTATTATTTATCAAGGAATTTAACTTTAAAAATATTAAAATTACGTAAATATTTTATAATATTAAAAATGTGATTAAAAAAAGTGATCACGCGTGCAGAAACTAATCATAACATATATAAATGTACGAATGTGAAAAAAACTTTTTTTTACACTTTTATCCTTCTTTTTTATTTGTAAATACTTTTAAATTCTTTGTTAAGAGTCAAAATTAATTAAAAAAATGAATATAGATAATTATTCTTGATTGACAGCAGATAAGTATAAAAACGGTTGCATGTGTTAATTGGATAACTATCAATTTGGATATTCTTAATCAACGAAAATATTTCAACACCACTATCAATTAAGATAGCATTTTGTCTTTCAATTATCATAAATGTATTTGAAAATTAGATAATTATTTACTGTTTTACTCTATATACCAGATAAGTATTAAATTAAATAAAAATAAATATTGGATTATAGCTAGATCTGTAACTGATTTTCTTTCTGACGCGTTTATTCTCCCGCAGCGGATGAAGTTGGGAATACACACTTGATTGCAGATGAAAGGGTGTGTTCCTAACTTCTTGCACATACTTGTTCTCGATTCATGTTGTTGTCTTCTTAGATTTTGCTCTTGGTTATCATTCTTTTTTTCTTTTTCCTGAACGAGGTTATCCATTCTTTAATGATTATTGTTTCATTTTATTCTGCTAAAGTGATTGTATGGCCAGATTGGTGATTAAGTGATAATTAATTTTTGTCTTGTGGTTGCCTCCAAGTGATTATTACGGTAGATTTTCTAGCAGGGATCGATCTTCTATTGGTGGTTCTAGGGGCCAAATATATTTTAGGGCCTCCCGTGGTTGAGGTGGCGGCCGTGATTCTGACAATGGGAGCATGTATTCTAGGCATAGAGCATCAGAATGCTCGAGCAAGGTAGATTACTAGATGTGCGCCTTCTTCATTCTTCCTGGTTTTTTGTTACAACTAGACACTGGATTTTGAATATTGGGAAGTATGACTTGATCCTTAATCTGTTCACACTGTAGATCCTGTAGGATGACCAAGGAAAGAGTTGGAGAATGAATATAACTGCGCCGTCCATTGTAATGTCATTGTTACTCTACATGTATTTTTTTTTTTGAAGGAATCTACATGTATGTTTGCAATTATTTTTAGCTGATTGGGGAATTGGTTCATTGTAATGGAACTTTCTGAGCAACGAAGATTTTGATGTAGTTATCATTTTGTTGCATAAATGAGGGAAAAAAGCTCTTCTTTGTATGATTTGCCCCCATTTGGTTAAGAGGTAAGAATTACACATTCGGTCCTGATAAAAGAAGAAAAAGAATTTCACATTTGTAATTGTAACAGAACAAAGACAGTGC
Organism: Flueggea neowawraea; assembly: GCA_948243855.1. Taxonomy (NCBI): domain Eukaryota; kingdom Viridiplantae; phylum Streptophyta; class Magnoliopsida; order Malpighiales; family Phyllanthaceae; genus Flueggea; species Flueggea neowawraea. The sequence goes on from CAODLS010412950.1 coordinate 4,895, forward strand.
AGACAAGGAGTTTTTGGAGATTCTCTTCTTCGTGTGATCACTTCACACCAAAATAACGAAAATAGTGAGGATGTTTTAATTAACTTATTTTCTTTGTTCCATAGAGCATATCGTTGACTTCCGCCACTTCCCTCCCTGTTCAATTTTTTTTTTTTATTCAGAGACCAACTCAATGTAACTTACAAGTTGTTTTTCATCAAAAGAGATAGTTTGTGAGCTCTACCATCCATGAGAATCATCAAGCATTGTTGTTGCTGTTGGCGAAAGGCGAAAAATAAAGAAACCTGTACAATTGAATTCTTTAGCGAAAATTGGTTTGGACGTCCTCTCATCTCTCTACTTGCATTTATACATTGCATATTTGAGATAGTTATGTATTCATTTCAAAATTTACCGTGAATGAAAGTTTTATAATGTTAAAAGTTCCGGTTATTTGAGTTGGAATAATAAAGAATTATTCCATTAAATATGGCAGTGGAAAACAGCTCAAAATTATCTTGGTGGATAATGAGGTTATTATTATTTACATTGATTAATTTTGAATTTTTAAGACTGATTTAATTAACTAAATTCATGTTTTTCTTTTTATTTTTATTGTAGGGAATAAAGATACAACTAGTAATGTTCAATGAAGCTATCAACAAATTCAATGAGACCTTTTTGAAAGAAAATACACATCATTGCTAGCGGTGTTGTAAAGAGGTTTATCCTTCATTTTCTAATGTAAATGAAAAAATTGAGTACTCATTTTTTGACAGTAAATGAAAGTGGTACAAAGATTCCAAGAGATCTTATGCGCTAAGATTTCGTTTTATTGAATGATCTAAAAAATGAGGAAAAAAGTTTCAATTTTGTTGGTAAGACAATTTATACTTGTGCATTTTTATTTTACTTTTTAAGTGTTGTGTATTTTATATTATGATTGTTATGCTCATTTTACTCCCTCCATTTCACGATATATGTTTTTTAAGGTTTTGGTATATATATTAAGAAAATAATTAATTTACTATAATAACCTTATTTATTCTTGTTGTAGATTGAATTTAAAATCCACTAACAATTAATACAAGGAAAATTGTAGAATAAAATAGTATAAAGTTTTTTGATTTTATAAAATTTCACTTATTTTGAAAAAAACCAATTCACCTAAAAAGGCATATATTGTGAAATGGAGGGGGTAATATTTAGATCATGTAGGATAATATTTAGATCATGTAGTTAAGAGTAGTTACTGGGATTAATAACTGTGTTCTCGTCGAAATTCTATTCAGAGTAAATGTTGTTATTTTTCTGTTGGGTCTATGTAATAAATCGTCATAATTCCATTGTTATGACTTTTAAGATTGGGTTTATTTTTTCCTAAGCAAATAGAGTGGTTGTCTTCCCAGGAATTTAATAGGAACATTCACTTCTGCCAACCCTTTATAACTTGGATCTTTAAATTCAACCACTAAGCCAACGTTTAGTTAACCACTACTTCTGGAGCAAAGTTGAATTTGTGTTTGTTTGCCTCTAACATGTGTTAGGATGAATAATTCAGATGGCAGCTTCCCCAGGTGTGCGACAATCCACTCTTTTCAATAGTGGCAAACGGCGTCATTAATTCACACGGACGATAGGCTGACATAAACAAAATTTAAATAAACAAAATATATTTTTGATATTTAAATAAACAAAATTTAAGTTGGGTAGGATCGTTTTGAGTGGTAAATTTTTTCTTATCGCAGTTTAAAGCAGTAATTACTACCGAAATTCAAATCTTTTTCATAGCTTCTGATTTATTAGAAACGACTGTAATACTAAATGTCCAATGATTTTAGGGTAAAATCTATGGGGTCTCTGAGGTTGATGATATCTCTCTGTCAGTTACTATAGTTTAAAAATTTGCCACTTTGGTCCCTACGACTTAACTCAGTCTTTTTTTATACAGAAATCGCAAAAAGACAAACTTACTCTCTATTTTAAAATCAATTTACTTCAACAAACCACTCAAATATTTTCTCTCTCTCGCTCCCTATCTCTCTCTCTCTCTCTTTCGTTTTCTTCCAAAGCTGTCACATTCTCCCTCTCCTTTTCAAGTTCTCATTCAATCCACATTTGGCTCAATAATCTAGAAATCAATTATAAAAACAAACATATGCAAAAAAACTTGTTTTAGATTAATGTTCACAACAACACAATGCACACCAACACAAAGGGTTATAAACAGTGAAAACATCAACCTTGACATCCAAAACTGCAAACAAGCAACTTTCTACCAACATCAAATTGAAAATCTCAAAGTAAGATGAACTCATACATCAAATTACCAAAAACGAGGAAAACCTACATAATTGGATGCAAAGAGTCTGCAGAACATGGCACATAAGACTTCATACCATTGACTTGCTTTAGAGACAACTTATATTTCTCATCAAGCAAAACCGGCCAACACAAAATCAAGGATCTATAAACAAAACCCATTTTGTAGTTTCATACAATGCAATCGAAAAATAAGAAAAAACAATGGCCTCAAAACGGAGTCAGCGAAACACAATCATCTTTGATCGTCAGCTTCGGCGAGATGCTCATCGACTTCGTCCCAACCGTCTCCCTCAAAACAATGCAAACCAATCAATTACCTCAATAATCTCCTCTGTCATGTTGTTGTCGATTGTTCTCCTCTATTTTTTTTTCTAAATTTACATGAATAAATTCAAAATCAACAATCTATTTCAAAATCAATCCCTAATTCACTTTTCTCGTCTCTTTTCCTCCTCTCTCTCTCTCTTACTCCAACCCACACCCTGATGTGCCTTTCTCTGTTTTAATGTCATCGTCGATGCAAGCAACATTCTTCATTTTTGATTGTTTGAATCTCTCTTCCTCCTCGTACCTCTCCTTGTTCCTCCCCCACTTCCCTATGTCGTATTGTCTCTTGCAATTCTGGAATTAATTAAATGAATGTTAGAAGATTAGGGGCATAGTCAATTTGTCGTTGTTGGTGGTGGAAGGGGGTTGTCGATTTGCGGTTTGCTTGGGTGGTTGGCTATGTTGTCTCAGTTCCTTTAGGTGGTCGACAGTGGTTTCAGCGTCGCTACAGGTGGAGGACGGTGGCCCGTGGTCGTTATTGCTTGGTCCAGATTTGGGAGTTTTATTTTCTTCTAGATCTAATGGTTGGCAACGGTTTGGTGACTGCTTCGAATGGTGGTGGGTTTGGAAGTGGTGGTCGGTGGTGGCTTGATGTCGATGGTATTTGTTGCTGATGAAAGAAGTGGTTGATCTTCAAATCCTCATTTGTGGGCTTCAAATTAGTGGGAGAGTGAAGAGAGTTCTTGTTGGTCTCTCTGTGGCCGATGATTGAAGGTTTTATGGCGGAGAAGTGAAAGAGAGAGGGGGGAGAGAGAGAATAAGAAGAAGAAGAGAAGATTGAGGAAATAGAAGAAAGATAATAACGAGAGAGCAGCAGAAAAGAAAAGGGTAAAATGGTCCTTAAAATTTAGGTTTATGTGTCACGTCAGAAAATATGATGTGACACGTTAAAAAACAGACGGAGTTAAGTCGTAGTGACTGGAGTGGCGAATTTTGATACTATAGGGACTGACAGAGAGATATCGTCAAACCTCAAGGACCGTTGTGGATTTTACCCATTATTTTAATATAATTAAACTATGTTATTTGGAGCTTCCTTCGTTTGTTGAAGATGAAAACCTTTCATAATATAATATTGCATTAATAAATAAATAAAATCTCCACTTGTTGTTTTTCAAGTTTTAATGGAATTAGAATAACATTATGATGTAAGTTTACCTTGAGACGAATGCTAGCTATTTATTGTCTAAGATCAAATAAAAGCGTACTCGTTTTTGTTGGAGTTTTATTCAACTCCCATGATCTCTTGTCTCCCCAAGTACCATGTAAAGGCAGTAATCTTGATTATAATACTAATTCATCCAAAATTTGGGGAATATATGCTGGGGTCAGTTTATGAACTGATTAAGAAGGGTCTGTTTGGGCCAGTATACATGGAAAAAGGTCTCATCTAGTATTGCCCTTACAAATTTTTAATGCTTCAAAACTCTTTCAATTATAAATTAGGTAGAGGATCGTTGAAGTTGTAGTAGGTTTAATAGTTTTAGCAGTAAGAAAATAAATAGACAACCCTTTCTAAAATATAATATGTTAAATTTTATTTATAAATATATTCTCAAAATAATATCATTTCTTTTTTATTGAAAAATGTTTATATTGAATTTTAATGTTAATAATGCACACGTCTATCTGTTTATATCTGAATTAACTAAACCCCACCACTCCACCTCATCTCTCGAAAAAATGCTAATAGTACTCTCCTACAACACTCTCCTAGAAGACTCTCCCTCTTATTGGACAATTTTTTTATTCATTATTTTTTACTTTTCTCTCTCCGCTTCTCTCGCTTAATAAATAATTTGTCCCTCCTCTCTTTCTCTCTCCTCTCTCTTGTTGTTCTTTTCCTTTTTTTCTCAATTTTCCAAAATTAATAGAATATGCACAACCAAAAAAAATATAACACAATTTCAATAGCATAATATACTACTCAAATAAAAAATACAACAAAATCACAATTTTTTATGTCAAAATTTTTAACTTACTACAAAATATAATCTAATATTCTTTTAAGAAAAAATCTGATGAAAAAAAAAATAATAATAAATCATCAACTGTTAAAAAGGTACAAAAATCATACAAATTAGAAACTAATTTAAATTATGCATCTGTTTTATTGTGTGACATCAATGTAATTTTAGTAATAATAATAAAGGTCTAACAATATCATATATTTTTTTGAGAAATTTGAAAAACTTAAATTTGATGTTTGCTTGGCAATGATATTGATGGGCTTATTCCTGCAACTTATGGGCACATTGAATTGTCATATTATTATTACTAAAATTACATTGATGCCATACAATAAAACAAATGCATAATTTAAATTAGTTTCTATTTTGTATGGTTTTTGTACTTTTTTAAGATTTGATGATGTATTTTTTTGATTTTGATCAGATTTTTTTGTTAAAAGATTACTAGATTTACATTTTACAGTAAGCTCAAAATTTTGACATAGAAAAATTGTGAATGCATTGTATTTTTATATGAGTAGTATGTTATGCTGCAGAAATTGTGTTGTACTTTTTTGTTGTTGTGCATATTAATTTTGACAAATTGAGGGGAAAAAAAGAGGAAAGAACAAGAAGAGAGAGGAGAGAGAAACGTAGACAAAGGAGAGAGAGGATAAATTATTTATTAAGTGAGAGAAGAGAATAGATAAAAGTAAAAAATGATGAAAGAGGAATGATGAATAAAAAAATTGGCTAATAAAAAAGAGAGTCTTAGTGTCACGACTCATTCCCGGGACCGCGACCGGTGTATGAGGCGAACCGTCTGTGGAAATCTGACCCATCTCGCATAAGTATCGGAGAACAGAAACTACCCAAATTCATATTTTTTATCGGCTTATTTACCGTATTAAAACAATTTAACAATAATACATTTTCATAAATAATATTCACGAATATATAATTAAAATATATTCGTAATAACAAAATAATAAATAAATAATTTAAATTAAACCGTTAAACATTTGTTTAACAATTGTAACTCCATACCCACTACCCAGTGTGGAGCAACTAACATAACATAATTTAGCCCGAACAATAGGGCACTCAATGCACGCGGAAGAACCAAACGAGCGTTATTCGCTACCTGAAAAGTGAAGTAGAACAAATACAGGAAAAATAAAAGGGTAAGTTCCCCTAGTGAGCGGATAATACAAAAGAGCGGCACATACGCCTCAAAAAGTTTTGAAAACATTTTCAAAACTACCGCAAGCACGTATATATCCAAATAATATAGTATATATATACACCCGTATATATATAGATTCTTTAGAAAAATCCACTTTGAAATCCTTTTACGTACAAAGCATACAACAAACATTTTTCACAATTTATTAAATAAAAAAATTAAATAAAATATTTAATTTCTCAAACCAAAATAACCAAAGTATTTTCTTTCAAATACTTTCCAAAATACCTTCCAAAATTTTATATTCACTTTCTAAAATAATTTAGAGATAAACTCTAAATATCAAAGTATTTTCAAAAAGTAATACCGAAGTATTTTTTCAGACTAAATTCTAAAAGAATCTCCAGAGAGAAATTTTCAAAGACATTTTCAAACTTTTGTTCAAAACATTTTCATACTGAAAACCAAATCTCCTCCTCCTCCTCGAGTTACTCCAACTCGGTATCA
>CAODLS010413189.1:0-19644 GCA_948243855.1 Flueggea neowawraea
GTGTATATGTGGTATATTTTTATATATTTATAATATATTTAGTATTATATTATAGATTATGTATTACGTATGTATAGTATTTTTTTATACTATTATATTTAAATTTTATTTTATAAAAACGATATGAAAATGCATTGATTAAATCACTCTGTCAACCGTTAATACACCCACTAAGATTTGGTTGTGCTCCTCCATTGCCAATCTAAGATGGTGCCCATCTGGTTTCCAACAAGATGAAATTAGAATTAATTTCAATATGGAATGAGCGTTGTTTTGCCTAGACACAAAAATAATTTGTGATATCACAATTTGCCTCTAAGTTTTGGGGTTTCTAAATTCTCAATTTTGAGTATCCAGGTTTTAAGCACTAAATTTCTCACCTCTAAACTTCAAACTTGAATCTCTAAACTCCTTAACCGTCCAAAAAACAATCCCAAGTATAGGGAGCCTATGCTTGGCACCTCAGGATTAGTTTCTTGGACCTTATTCCTCAGTGTTGCACAACAAAACACGTGAAAGTCTGATGCTCAAGTTAGACTATGGTCCCAACTCAAAGGTTATATAAAGCAAAATTCATTTACTTAAAAAATGAGTAGAGAATTAGATCTTAAACTGAATACTATACACAGGTCTAATGATTGTTTGCATATTTTTTTCTAAGCTTTATTAGTTGGATCTTTGTTTAGATTTTAGTATTTGGACTTTTAAGGTAAACTTAATAGACTTAACTCATATCACATCAGGAACAACGTTAGTTCTATAAGAGATGTTTACTTGGAAGATTTATTATAATTTTTATAATGATATTTAATTTTTGTATCATAATTTTTAAACTGCAAAAGAAAAAAAAAAAGTTAGACAGTTGCACAAGATTTATGAGTTTAATTTTTAGTGAAATGCAATATATAAAAAAAAAGGAAGTTTCTTAATGAAAATTAATACAAAACGTGTTTAATGTTATCACTTTTATAATCAATTAGAGTTTTATTAAGTATTGACGAGACTACTTTTTTATAAGTATGTTGACGAGACTACATTTAAAGAAACAAAAGAGTTAAAATAATAGTAAAGGAGTTGAAACAAAAACCGCTAGTAGAGTAGCCTAGCGGTTAGAATCTATGTCTAAGACCTTGCGGTTTATTTGAGGTTATGCGACTTGGAGATATAAAAGAAAAATAAGATAATTAAATAAAATATAAAACAAAATAAGCTATAAAACAATGGAAAAAAATACTTATCAAAAGAAATAGAGAAGAGCTAGTCGGTATTATATTCATGTGTAATACAAAGCAAGGACGACGAAATAAATGGAGCAACGAAATCTTTCCATGAAAGAGATGAAAAAAGGGAAAAAATGGCGTCACCAATCGTCACACTAATTGTGGGTTTTTGTATACTATTACAATAAAAATTCTTAAAGGAGACTTAAATTATTTAATTTTAATTTTAATTATTTAATTTAAGAGAATAATTATTTAATTATATTTTTAAAAATTATTTAATTTTAAATATAATTATTTAATTTAATCACTGATTATTTAATTTAAATAATTATTTAATTTTATGATAAATTAAGTAACTATAATTATTATTTAATTATTATTAAAATTATTTAATTTAAATTTTAATTATTTAATTTATTAAAAAATTATTAATAAAATTTTTTTTTAAGAGTATTCAATGAGGGCTCAGTATCACCTTGCTTTGCAATTTCGTCTTTGCGTTCAAAAGTCAACAGTTTCAAGTTACAGACTCCATAGATATACAAAGAAAGGTTTTTAATTAGGGTTGATAATTTTTAACATGTTTATGATATGATAATACGATTATGATATATATAATTATGATATGATACGAATAATATAAAATTAATTTTTTTAATATTTATATCATATATAATGAATGTATAATAATATATGATAATAAAATGACATAATACCATTACGATACGACTAACACTAATTGTCATCCCTATTTTTAACACTTTTCCAAGCCTTCTTTTTGTAGGGTCCACACGTTTTCGTTCCTTTTCTTTTTCATTTTTTAAACGGCTTGTAGTAATTGTATTAGAAACAATTGCACTCACAAAGTGTTTAGTTTTAAAAAATTAAATGGTAAATAAAAAAATAAAAAGTTGATACAATATGTTAAATATCTAATATGTTATGTGAAAATATTGTACACCAAACACATATATTTGTTTGTGATAAATTACATAAGGTGCAATGAGAAATTAGATTGTGAATTAGACAAATTTAGTAGTTTATATAATGAAAAATAGAGAAATAATTTTTAAAATTAATATATATTTAAATAATGAATATGTAATTAGGAATGGCAATAGTTCAAATTTGGGTCGAGGGTGGAACTCCATAACCAAACTCGAATCCGAATGCAAACCCAATCGGTTAAGAAAAATCACACTCAAATCCAAGCTTATTGGGTGTGAGAATCTTCATAGACAACCCAATAATCGATCTATTTATCTAACTTTAATTTTTAATATCATAGAATATATAATAAATATAATAACTAAACTATGAAAATAAAAATTCATCATCCAAATAATATATTTAATTATTTCTTACCATTTTCTTATCAATATAAGAATATAATAATAAATAAGCATAACAATTATTTATATAATAAAGTTTATAATTGTTATTTATAATAAGAAAACGGTTTGAATCGGGTTCGAGTTTAGGACAGAGAATGTGAAATCAACATCCAATCCTCAACCCAATCAAATTAGATAATACCTTATCAATTCAAATAGATTTGGGTGAATTTCATTGGGTCAGATTGAATTGTTATTCCTACATGTAATATCCATTATTAATATTATTATTAGTACATGAAATGAGTTTTTGTTCTTACAAAAAAAAAATTGTCCGTTGGTTTTGCACAATTGCTAAATAGTCAAATATATACACTTTCCGCAGGGTTTAATAATATCGGTGGTCATAAAAAATTTTGTGTTGCTCAGATTTGGTCACAAAAGAAAAAAAGGTTACCCAGTAATCACTATTATTTTTTTTTTCTTCAAGAATGTCACTTTGGCCCGAAAACTCGATAGATTAGACATAAAATGTCACATAAGTGTGTCACCTCTATTCTTATGAACATGTTTTTTGCCGACGTGACAATTAATGAAAGGTCTGACCCGACCTAATTGGCTGAACCGACGACCCGCTTGTGTTCAACATGTCCAGTCTGACGAGTTTTCTTGGAAAAATGACCTTCTTGAAGCCAAAAATTATATAATGATCACTGATTGACCGATCTGATGACCCTTCTGTGTCCAACCTGACTAGTCTATCGAGTTTTCATATCAAAGTAACCTTCTTGAAGCAAAAAAAAATAATAATACTGACCACTGCGTAATATTTCTTTTTTTTTTTACAAAACCTCAACAATACAAAAAATTTTGTGACCACCAATATTATTAACCTCTTTCTGCAGTGACTTGGTAATTGTTCGCTTTTACCATTTCAAGGTAATGACAGGGTAGGGATTATACCCGATACCATTTCTAGATAAATTTTACCCATCACTATTAAAATTGTCAAACTTAATGGCAATTGTTATAAACAACCATTTTTAACAGTTTTAGGTTATATTTAGTTGAGAAAATAATTTTTTAATTTTTGTTTTATATTTTTTTATTTCTATTTTCTTAAATAAAATATAAAATAATGAAAATTCTAGTAATTAACAAGTTTTTTATTTTTTTCATTTTTTTAATTTTCTAAAAAAAAAATCTTAACTAAGCAGCTCCTTAATTTTTTATATATCCTTTTGAAAATATAAAATTAAATTAATTTTTTATTACCAATGGACTTGTACTAGATTCAACTCTAATGTTAAAAGGTTGTGTGTTTGATTCTCGTTAAGTGAGAGAAAATAAAGTGAATTATAAAAAATAATTTTTATTTTATAAGAAATTTAAGTTATTTCATTTTATTTTGCTCTCATTGAAAATAAAACTTTTGACCTTTAGCATTTGGAATGATTTCAATACCAATAAATTAAAAACCCATCTGTTATTTTATAAATATGAGCCTTACATCAATTATACATGTCTTAACTATACCAATCTCGTTCAATTTGTTATAAAAAAAAAATTATTGTGCACTATTGAAGAAAAAAAAAACTAAAAACCAATTTATTCTTTTTATAATTGCAAAACAAAGTAAAGGTAATCAAAATCTCTGTTGAATTGCATTTATTTGATTTTCTTTTTCTTTTAATTTTACTTTATTGTTCCACAGCAAAGTATTCTCATCTAGAAACATTTTTATAAATAAATCATTACTTATAATTTTTACTCGAAATGACTTACATAAATATGTTATTGGTGTAAAATAAGACACCGACAAATCCTTGAGATAAGATAGACTTTAATATTGTACTTTTGAAAAGATTTTTACAATTAGAAATAAACTTATCATTAAAATCTCTGATATGAAATTCTTAATATTGATTTTACACATTGAACATTAGAAACTCATAAATTAAATGAAATTAAATTGAGAATTCAAATTCACATTAAATTAATTTTCTAGAACAGCTAAAATAGTCATTCATGTATATACGAAAGACACACACACATAAAAGCGTGCACATCTAAATTACCAAAAGAAAATAAAAGGCATTTAGTTATTTTAAGGTTAACGTTTAGTGATTTAATTCAATTTTTTTTCAATTCAAAAAAGTCTTTTTGAATCAACATGAGGGAAAATAGAAAAAAAAATGTTCTCTTTGTTCTGTGTTGGTGTAGTTCGACTAGTAAGCAAATATTGATTTATATATCAGGTAGCTTTTGTTAAATTTGTCCTCATAAGAAAAGTTAAAATATATCTGAAATGCTTTTCAAATCAAGATATGATTGGAATGCATTTCCAGAATTGTTTTCGACTATTTGTTAATTTTTTTGGAATAAATTAGAAAGTGTATATTTCCTTTCAATTTGTTTATTAAAATACATAAAATTGCATAGTTATAAATATTTTACTAAACTGTCTCTATATAAATAGAGAGAGAAATAAGGGGAAAAAAGAGAAATTATAATTATAAGGGTATTTTAATATTTTGGTCATATCTTGAAACAATTTGGAATATATATCTTGATCCTATGTCAAATACAAATCTTGAAAAAACAAATTATGTATATTTTATTGTAGTCCCTCTTTTTTTAACAAACACTTAGAAAAGTTGAAAAGTTTAGAACTACTACATTTTCCAATCTTTTCAACCTTTCCAACCTTTCTAAATGTTAAAACACTACCTCAACATACATTATAGTTTTGATGGAGAAACATGATACAGACTATAATTTTGGTTTTTTACTATTGCAATTTATCACTCTCAATCTAAAAAATAAACACCATATAATTATATTGAATCAGGTAAACAAAAATTAACTCGTCAAAACAATATGAACATATTATATATTGATATATTTTAATAAATTATATGATAAAATAATATTTTTTCTTAAATTATTATGGTAAGTAGGATGGTAATACTCGAAGCGATACAACCTTATACGAAATTTAGCGGGCTTGTATTGCCATCCTAACTAGCATGGCACAACACAACACAACACAAATACGACTTATTAACTCGAATTATTTTCCTTACTACTAAATAATATATATAAAAGACATTTTTTAGACAATCTATTTATGTGATTTATTACAAAAAAGGCCAAAATATACTATTCCGGACGTTGAAATAATTGTAAAAAACAGTTGAGATTGAGAGGAGTTCATGTTGGAATTTGTTAAGTCATTGTTTAGTTTTTAGTAATTGTACAGACGTAGTAGTAGAATAGTAGTTGAATTTCTACTTGTTGGCGCCGGCTTGTTTACTTTCTTTACCACCTGTTTGGAGGCATATTAGTATTAGTTGCGGCTTTGGTGTGGAGAGCCGAAAATTTTCAGCCAATTACGAGCTTTAATATTTGGCACCCAATCCTTTCACATGGCTGGGGAGTCTTTGGGACAAACACAGACGTTCATCTGATGCGGTCAAGAAAACAACAAATTGTGATTTGTTTTTGCTTTAATTATTACAGGAAGGTATACATAGGCATGTTAAATTTTAGTAGATTAAATGGTAAATAGTAGATATAAATTTTATAGTGAAAAATAAAAAGATCGAAATAGTTTTTAAGAATTACAATATACTAAATATACACTTTGGTATAAGAAATTCCATATAGTTTACTCAACAACAAAATGTTCTAGATTTACAACTAAAACTAGTGAGTAGTGACCAAAAAATTGAGTGAAGGTTTGGCTACCTTTTTACAGCCTGACTTTAATTTGAAAATTCACCAAATGTTGTGTAAACTGAATTAGAAAACTTGGTTTATATGGTTAGAAAGCTGTGTTTGTCTAGTTTTTTACGCAATTTATAGAATTCGATTTGGAGCTAAGATGGCTGAAATATGGTCAAGTGATGCTCAACCTACCCTCATGCAGAAATAGAGCAGCTTGTAGTTTGATTTTAGAAATTCACAAAAAATCGTACAAATTGAGTTAGAATTATTATTTTATATGGATAGAAAGCTATTAGGAGTTTACTTTTAAATTCAATTAATGGTGGTTTAATAAGAAATCTGTAGGTACAGATAAGTTGACAGAAAGACATAGTGTTCTCTTGTAATTAAACTTGGAAGTCAATTATAGGGACTGTTTTGGTGTGTTTTTAGGAAAGGGGACTGAATTGGAACTTTAGATAATAGGACAGGAAAATGAGAAATTGAGCAGGTCCTTACATGTCAGAATATGATTAGCTTATAAATTAATTAAATTCTAAGTTTCCGTCATTCTGGATCAAATATGGTTTTAATCTTTTATAGATCAGGAAGACCGGAATAATTTCAGATCGGGAAACTAAAAGTTATCGGTGCTTAGCATCTATTGGAAGCATTGCGAGTATGAACTTGAGATTATATTCAAATATGTGTTATTTGATTTGTGTTCACAGATGTGCTCTTGATATTATATTTAGAAAAATTGGTGACTAGTTGAACTTATGTGATATATGATATATGTTATGAATCTACATACAAATTGTTATATCGATATGTTGAAAATGTTGATTGTTTTTATGGAATGGGATAATTTTATGAGTATATTGGTTATCATATGATTTATATGTGAATGCATTCATATTGGACTTAAAAAAGACGTTGTGACCATCTTAGTCTTGTATTCGCAAATTATATTCACAGTGGGACCTTTGGGTCATTACACATAGGAGACCTTCAGGTCGTATTCTCATACTAGAAAGCTTCAATCATTATCACACAAGAAACCTTTGGGTCAATTTTATATGGTGTTGGCTAGCCAATTACATAGTGATATATAGGAATCTCCAGGCGATACGTGGTTAGTTTGGTCACAACATTAAAAAAATGGATTACAATGACACATGCATATGCTTATACAGTATTGCTATTCAATCATTTATTTGGAATGTTTATGTTTGCTTGAATTTGATCTATGGTAATTTTTACTCATTAAGTTGTGACTCATATAAAGCGTAATATTTTTCCAGGTGATCATTGCTAGTAGATAGTTGCATAACAGGTTGGTCGACTGATGCTCTAGACTCCTTTGTATATATAGTTAGCTGAGTTTTGGCGTGTATTTGTAGAATTTTGAAACTAACTTGTATATATGACTGCACTAATGTATATGGTTATTTTTACATAAGAGATATATATTTTCTTGTTAAATTTCTATAATGATATATAATTTTATATGGTTATATAATTATAGATTATCACATAGAAAGTATAAAGGTATTACAATATTTTTGCTTTGAACAGTTGTTTATAAGAATGGTTTACCCGATAATGCCAGAGTTGTTCAAGAAGACCCCCGAGGGGTGGCCGAGCGGACGGGGTACGCTGACCTCGGTTTCTCAGGCGTGGATTCTAGACTTGGGAGTGACGTAAATTTCGGGTAGCCCCGGTTGTCCCTCGGACCCGCGTTTGCATAGAGAAGTGTTGTTCAAACCCGATTCGCTTGTCCTCTGTGAGGTGCTCACATGAACATTCCGTAGTGGGGAGGGTACTTTCCGATTTAAGTCTGCATGGTAACGACCAACAGAGATACACCACCTACCGGTCGCCCCCACCTCCTCTTTTTTCGGCAAAAAAAAAGAGCTGTTCAAGAAGTTTCAACTTGAAAATGTATTGAGTAATTGAATATTTAAGTTAAACTTAAATAAGACAAAACTGGATTTGTTCTATAAACTCATAATTAAAAATTAAGTAGATATTCTAAATAAAATTTACCCATTGAAACTCCATTACTCCTTCAAAATCCACTAAGTATTATCTATTTTTAATCTCACCCTACTACAAATTAAATTCATCTATTTAAATGATGATTGTAGGATTGGATTGAGTCCCAGTTTTTTTCTTTATTTATAATAAAAAAGGCTATGTAGACATAATGCGTCATACAGAATAATTATCCAATAATAATAATAATAATATTTTTTTACAACCTTTGATCTCATTCGATTTTGAAGTGAACTCTTTCAATTTAATCTCTAATTTAAACAATTTGGTATCTCCCTCATGATCACTCATGTACTGATACATTCAGTTATTAGAAACATTATTTATTTCTAATATTAATAATTATGGATCTCTTATTTTCTATATACATATATATATATATATATATGTATATTGTTGATATTTTATTTTTTTAAATAATAATGTGATATTTAACGAAAAAGATTAAGGTGATGCTTACAGAGTATATTTACAAATATGTGTATATTACGTATTAATTTACTAATTTTCAACGTCATAAAAAAAATAACAAATGTTTTATTCAATCGGCATTTATGTTTTATTTGACTAAATGGTTTGCTATTATTTAATAGACCGGAGGAGCCAAGCCAATGCCGGTTATCTTTATATATATATATATATATAAGTCATTCTTCTAGGGTAGTATTTTTTTTTCTAAATTTAGTTCTTATTTGTTGTTAGTTGGTTGATTAAATGGGTATAAATTTTCTCTCCTTGAATTTTCCGGTTAGTCTCCAAAGAAGCATATTGGGAAAAAATTAAGAAAAAAGTGTACAATTTATTATTTGAATATTTGAAAAGTTTTTTAAGATAAAAATAATTCATAAATAACTAGCTGGTTGTTTCAATTTCTAATTAGAAAAATAAGCAATTGGTTTAAGTTTCCAATTTTCAATGATTAGAATGTGAATGAATCTAGCTATCGATTTAACAGATAAATAGTATATATTAGTAGGTTTGAATTACCTAGCTCGATTTCAGTAGAGGTGCAATCCAACCAGCAGCGGAAGACTTTCGGTCACGATTGGATTTGATGTTGGTCTCTCGAGCAAACTACGGTCGGGTTGGTGACGGGAGTGCTAACCTGTTTTGCAGTCTAGATTCCATGTGGATAGGGACCATCAACGAACGAGGAGCGAGTAGAGAGAGATACTTCCTTTCCCTCTCTCTCACGTTTTTGGTGGGTATTGAATGAATGGAAGAACTCTTCTTCCTTTCCTCCATATATATAAGCCCTTAAATGGGATTTGGGCCAAATGATCCTAATAAGTCCAATAGGCTTAGTACATGGGACATAAGAGCCCATTTCAATTGGTATCGATCTATTGTTCCGGTTCACACCTTGACCAACTAAGTTCGATCCACCCATCATAAGTGGACCGCTTTTTTCAATAGAATGATATTGATTTTTTGAAAATTGGTTGTGATTAAGAACAACACTAAAAACAAATTAGGATCATTGCAAAGACTCATGGAAATTACTTTTTTCAATTGTTTTGGCCCATGATTACGTATGTATAAATATAGCTAAACCCTAGTAAAGTAGGTTTAATATTTCTAATACCTATGGAAAGAAACCACATATAGGTCATGACGGGATAATACACAATACCAAATGCAATTTGTCAAGCTTGATTAACGAAAGAGTATGGATAAGGGGCGGAGGCAGAGTGGGGCAGATGGGGGCGATCACCTCACCTCACCCCACCAATGAAAAGTTCTCCTAAAAGAGTATAGATTAATGTATAAATTTTGAATTAAATTTATAAAAAATACTCTTATTTTTTATTTTATAATTAGGAACTATTCTCTTAATAATGTTTAAGTGCTCAGAAAAGTGATGTAGATATTAATGAGGTGTTATAGTTGGGATGTCATAGTGCACTACAGATTATTTTAGCCTCAACATTTAAAAAAAATTATAATTAGGAACTTGGGTTCATTTGTGAATTAGAATAATTACAAGTTTTAGTTGTAAATTTAATGACCATATAAATAATTTAGAAATATATTAATTTAGTTTAAAGCATTACTTTGTGCAAAAAGTTTAGTTCAAAGTTGCTCAACTCCACCTCCTCGGAGGTGATCTAGCGGAAAGGAGCATTGTTCCAGTGCTTTTCACCCTAGTTCGAGATACACTCGTCTCTCTGATTGGCCTCGGATATTTTCGCGCCAATAAGTTAACGTCAGCTCCTAGCGGGTGTCGTGGTGAGTCTTCATCGGTCATCACCGAGCAAAGCAACATTCCACAGCGGTAAGTATTTGTCTATATAGTCACGCCCAGCAGGGGTACGCCACTACCGGTAACCCCCGACTCTCCTTTTTGCTGACAAAAAAAAATTGCTCAACTCCCAAAAAAAATTAATGTCTTTTCTGAATTTATTGGTTATTCAATAATATAAATTATATCATTATTTTAGAAGGATAAGCTACCATCTTTTTAAATTATTACAACATAATCTACCCAATTAATTTAATTTCCTAATTTGCAAACGGACATCTCAATCTCTTAAAACAAAGACTTGTATTTAACTATTTAACTTTTATTATATTTTTTTAGATTGTAGATTTGATAAATTAAATAATTACATAATTAAGATAAAAAACAACGCGTCTTGTTTAACATTTAGTATGCTAAGTATATAATATATACTAAATTAAGATGGTAAAAAAAATCAGCACATTAAGCAATTTTTTGACTATATTTAGGTATAATGGTTCCCCACATTCCTTCCATTTGGAATGCATCAACATATTTTCAAGGAATGATCCAGAGTGTGTGAATTAGAAGCTACATTACCTTATACTGCTCATAAAAATACCACTTCCAACCAATCTGTATAAATCTTGCAACTAAACAGTTTGACAAAAAAACACAAGCTAAGTTGATTTAAAAAAAAAAAACACAAGCTAAGTTAGCTAAGTCGAGCCGAGCTGAGTCAAACAAACATACATGTGAATTTACAATACATGACAATGTATGGCTGACATAGAGCCAACACCAACAGCTAGCTACAGAAGACTTTAATAATAATAATAATATTAATAAAAGAGAAATCTTTAAAGTGAGACTTGGTTTTATAAGAGGCTAAATTGAATTAGGTAGACGTTTTAAATTCAAATTTTAATAAAAATAAATAATAAAATAATTAATTTAGATTTTATTTATTTTTTTATCTTAAAAAAAGCTACACTGAACTACTATTAAATTAATTAATTAATTAATTAAAATGCATAGAAGATGCAATCAAATTCTCAAAAGGTTACGTATTTTTAAGCAGATAAAAATGACTTCTTTTAATATGCAAGAGAAGAGAGATTGGGTCCCCCACCCACCCCTACCACCTCCCTTTTAATATTTCCTTTTTCACATTCATTTTTCAAACTAGTAGATATAGCTAAGGAAAAACATACCCAATATACACACAAAATAACAATTGAAAAATACCTCATAAAAATTCCAAATATTTTAAAATTAATAAAATTTACAACTAATTATACTGCATATATTCAGCATACTGTAATTTTCACTATTCTCTTTTACTTATTGCTATACAATTAATTACTTTAGAAAAATCCAAAATAAAAACAAGAAAGAAAAAAATTTAATTAAATTAGTAATCTTGTGTATGAGGCTTCCTGAGGACTTCAACAAAAGTTTCTTGGTGTCCACGGATCTTATTACTCACCCATTTCCCTCTATTTAAGCTCTCTTTCTGGCCTTTGTTCTACTTTCTTAACTGTTGTCTCCTCCTTAAGCCTCACCAAAAAAAACCCACAAAAGAAAACCTTCCTTTCTATTCTTTCTTTCTTCAAAAACCTCTTCTTTACATATACATATATAGGTTCTGTGTGTTGTTGAATTTCTTATTATAGAGCGATTTCAATTCATGGAAGAGGCCACTGTTGTCAACAAAGGAGACGATCTCGTCGACCTACCTCCCGGATTCCGGTTTCACCCGACCGATGAAGAGATCATAAGCAGTTATCTCACAGAGAAGGTCAAGAACTGTAATTTTCATGCGTGTGCTATCGGTGAAGCTGATCTTAACAAGTGTGAACCTTGGGACTTGCCTAGTAAGTATTTCTATTTTTTCTTCCTTAATTTTCCTTCGTTTTTTCACCTTGAGACATTTTTTTTTCTTCTGAGATTTGAACCCTTAACCTCTGACCGAGCTCGGTTTTATATTCGTGTTGGGTTGAATTATTATGTATTTGTGTTCATGGAGATGTTTGTTTGCAGAGAAAGCGAAGATGGGTGAGAAAGAATGGTACTTTTTCTTCCAGAGGGACAGGAAGTACCCGACCGGGATGAGGACGAACCGGGCAACTGAAGCTGGTTATTGGAAAGCAACAGGAAAAGATAAGGAAATTTTCAAAGGGAAGAAGTGCCTCGTTGGGATGAAGAAGACTCTTGTTTTCTACAAAGGGAGAGCTCCAAAAGGAGAGAAAAGCAATTGGGTCATGCATGAGTATAGACATGAAGGCAAATTCTCCTACTATTCCCTCCCTAGAGGTTCCAAGGTGTGTACAAAAACTCCATTACCAATCTTTTTGAATTGATTCCAAAAAGCCTTTAACCTTTTGTGAAAAAGAAGAATTACCATTTTATTTGGTGGAGTGTTTCTTTCATGGGTACTTTTCACATTAATCTGCTTTTTTGTGTAAATAAAGATAAGTGTTCAATCTACAAACACTAATTGGTACTTTCTTTGGCTTTTTTTTACAGGATGAATGGGTTGTTTGTAGGGTTTTCCACAAAAGCACGGGCCTGAAGAAGACTTCAATTCATGATTTGTTGGACTCTAATTCATATTTGCCACCTCTAATGCAACCTCCATACAATTCAATACCTGGTTCAAGCAGTTTCAATAATGAAGGTGACAGTGATCATCAGTTCAAACCAATGACTTTGTCAAGATCATCTGATGCTAATTACTTGCCTCAATTCTCCACCAACACCATGACTAACCAAAACCAAGACTTTCTTCATCATCAGCCTCAAAGCACTGGCTTCCAAACACCAACCTCTTATTACTACGATCAAATGCAAGCCTCAAACCCTGTCTACAACTTCCAAACACCTCCAAATATGGGTTACATTCCCGGCTTTCAAGGCACTGGATTTGATGTAAATGGTACCCTTTTGAGAGAATTGGCTAGCAACAATGAGGCTTCAAGAGAATTGGAGAAGCAATGCAAAGTTGAGCAGTTCTCTTCTAATAGTAAATCCATGGTTAGCCTTTCTCAAGACACTGGAATTAGCACTGATATGAACACCACAACTGAGATATCATCAAAGCAAGAAATAGCAAGTGAAGGCAATAAGTTATATGAAGGTCTTGAAGGTCCATCAATTGGTGGCATTGGAGATTTGGATCAATTGTGGGATTATTGATGAACGATATTTGTAGGAGTATTTATGAGTTGTAAGATTCGGTCCCAATAAGAATGTCAATTCAACAGGGGGATGAATTGGATTTTTAGCAAGTTAAAAACTTTGTTGAAAATCTTTTGCAAATTAAGATAAATAAAAAAGTTTAAAATAAGTAAAATCAAAGTATAAATGCGGAAACAATAAAACCACCAATTCACAAATATAAAGTAAAGTAGATAGAGTAGGGAGAGACAAAACAAAGCCTCAATTTATAGTGGTTCGGTCATCCTTGACCTACGTCCACTCCTTGAGATCCACTCAAGAATTTTAATCCACTATCTCCTCACTTTCGGGTGGAGGGAAACCGTTTACACCACTTGTTTTTGCGGGCTCAACAAGCAAACCGTTACACCTCTAGTTTTTGCTGGAAACAAACTAGGAAACATTCAATCTCTCTTGTTTTTCTAAGGAACCAAAACAAGGATAAACCTATCCACTAGTTTTCTAAGATTCACTAGCAAACCACTTTTGTTTTCAAAGGCTCAACAAGGAAATCTATACAACCTTCAATCAAATACTTTGATTGTTACAAATTGTGTTTTCAAAATATAGAATTTAAGCTCAACCCAACCCAAAAATGATAGCAAATGAAAATAGCAATAGTGGGTATAAAAATGAAATTGAGAGAATAAATGAGAAAATAAAGATTGCAAAGTGTGGCCAAGGTTTCTCTATGATTCCCTTGCTTCTTTTGATGTTGGAGATGTCTATTTATAGTCTTCTTGGCGTTTGTGACTGTTGGAATCAATAATAGAGTCGTTGTAGAATAGATCCAAATATTGTACAATGCTGACATTGGATACTATGTGCATAGTACCAGATACTGTGTGCACAAGACAGATACTCTGTACACAATACCATATATTACGTGCATAATACCATATATTACGTGCGTAGATGGATTTTTTAAGTTTGCACTCTTAATACTTCACGTGATTGTGTCAGGGAATATTCAAATTCAAATTCCCGAGGAGCGTCTTGAATTTGTCAGTTTCTGGAACCCTGTTTACATGCATAGTATCAGTACACCAGCGTACTGTGTGTATAGTATCTCATACTGTGTGCATAGTAACCATTTTCAGTACAACTATTTTCTGGTCTTCATCTTTTATGGATGATTTGTTCTCATCATCATTAAAACTAAACTCAACATGAGTGTTTTTGTATTTATTTTTTAGGATATTATATATATATATATATATATATATATATATATATGAATATTTGCTTTGGAACAGGCTTTGTTTTACTAGGTTAGTTTAATAATTAGCTTGGAGATAACTAAGTTCTTGGATTCAGGTATACTTTGTATAGATTAATTCATGGTGATCTAAAACCTTTTCAGATTTTTACTGACAGATACCAAAGGAAAGATGCCATGAATATAAACTTGGTGTACATTTATATATATTCTTTCTGAAATAGTTTTTTTATTTGATTCTTTCTGTTTTTCTTTTGGCATTTCAGCCATGTTAAATTTGTTCTTCTACCATAGTACAATTCCAACATTCTCTTGATTTTCAGTTCTTTATTTTTTTGGATTGATTGAATAGATTTTGTTGACAGCCTATAATTTTTTTTTGATCAGAAGAAATCGAATAATGAGCACTCAATTATGTTTTCCTCATGGTAGAAGTGCAAATTGATGGTAACTATGCATTGTTAATATCCTTAAATTAATGCACCATATATCTAGTGACTCAAGATATGAAAAAAAAGGTCATGTTTTAAAAAATATGAAAAAAGGGATGCAGGAAATAGCAGGCCAAAATTTCTTGAAATTTTCTGCAATTAATAAAACCGTATTTGTTGCATGAAAACATGGAGACATTCACCAATAAAGATTCTCCACCGCATTTTCGCACACATCGCTTTCTCCATTGCTGCTTCTAGTTTCCCTCTTTCTCACTCGTGTCTTAGCTCATCTCAATGTCATAATCTTCTTTTTTCATTCAAGCCTTTGTTTTTTTTTTAAATTACTAGGATTTCTTCAACATTACTACTGATTTCTTGAGTTCTGTGCTTATATTTGTTGCTGGATTTGTCTGTCTGTTGATGCTTGTAAATTAAACTCAGATGACAGTCTAGGGGTGTAAGGTTTAATCATCGAACCACAAAAACCGACCAATTATTTTGTATTGCGCCCTAACTTTCGATTTTTTATAGATTCAGATTGACTGCGGATCATAATTTTATAAATTCGCTAATTTGTGGTTCGACTGCGGTTAATAATGTATTAAAATTGCTCAAACCAAACCGCAACCGCGTAACTGCATATTATATATTTTGGAGTTTTTTTAAAATTATGTGCAATTTTGTAAATTTCTTTATAGCTAAAAAATATATATATTGGATGCTAACAATAGGTATACATTATTATTAGTTAGATGCTAATTGACAGATAGTGAAAATACTGCATAATTGTATTTATTTTCAGAGGACAATTCGTAAAGGTTAATATATTTTAAAACAATCTTTCTTATTTTTGAGACAGCTTTCATATTTTAGAGACATTGTAATTCTAATGAAACAATATTAAAGTTATTTTTCAATATTGTTATTTATTTTATTTTGTTTATTTGTTTAATTTTTTATATATATTTAATAAAACACAAACCGCCAAACTGATCAAATCGCATTGCAACCGCTAGTTTAAATTTAGTGGATTTAACCGCACTAGTAGTTTGATTGCGATTGCAATTTCTTCAAATAACAATTTGCGGCGTGGTTTAGTTTGAAGACTTAAAACCGATCAAATCGCATGACACAAATGAATTTATTGTAATATTGAGAGCCGTACGATTTGTGTTTTGGATATGAGAGCTTTGCATTTGCAGAAGTTATACCCGATTTAAATTTGAATTAATAAGATATCGAAAAGGTATCTGAATAATTACAGGTGATAAAAAATGATGATAATATTAATGAATTTGTAGTTTATTATTATTAGAATCAACTCAATAACACAAAGGTCAAGAGTTCATAGGACCAAATAAAATGATTTATAAAAAATAAAAACGATAAAATTATAAGCACTTTTTTTTATTAAATTTTGCACATTAAGTTTTTTTATATATGATTTCAAGGATTACTTTTTATATTTAAGGATTGCAATTACAAAAATTGTAATTTGAATATTTACGTATATACATTTTCAACTTTGAAATTTAAATTTTGACTTATGTTGAGTCTAATTTAAATAGTAAAACCAACAATTCATTTTGTTATAAGTGCCAAAATCTCTTCTTTTTTTTTTCTTCTTTTATAGGTATGTATCAAAATTCCTTGGCTAAATAAAGTTACTAATTAGCTAGCTAGGTTGGACCGTTGATTCGTTAATTAATTGTTTTTCTGTTCACCCATGTTCTGCCTAGTAATTGCATTAATTTCTAACTTATTTGCAACTTAATTGTTGACAATGAAATCCCTTTCTCAATTCTATGTACATTCATATTGTAGGCTATCTAATACTTGTTCATATAAGAATGAAAAAAAAAAACAGTTTCACATGGTGCATATCTTTAATTTCATACGACAATTATAAGTTTTGAATGTATTAATATATTTGTAGTTCATTGCAGTAAAAAAATCATGGATTTGATTTCTGGTGGGAGTAATAAATAGTTTATCAAAAAATGGTTTGAATTTGAGAGTAAAATAATTGATAAATATAATATAAAATTTAATGATAGGATTTTACAATCTAAACAATAAACCCAATTTATTTTTTGTGAATTTATGGTTAATATATCATTAGGAAGATATTAATTTCATTCATGATTCAATTAATCCATTACGTACGTTTATGTCAACAAATTATAAAGTCCATGATTTATCATTACAATCAACATTTGTTCATAGAAAAGGTGTACATACGATGAACAGAACAGAAAAAACCTAAGCATTGTCCTTTTAGCTCTTTAATTATTGTCAGAATCACAACAAAAACATTTTTTTTATCGATAACAAAAACAATTATGTGAATGAAGAATGAGGCAAATAATTGGAGAATTCTGGGGGCAGGTGCGTTGTGGATGGTTCTTACAATGAAACATGATCATACTTAATGATGTTAACTTCTTCCAAATCACATTTTAAATAATAGATCATGGCAGTGTGTTATGGACTTCTACATATGGTACAGTCACACACACGTACACATATTTTGTCTTGACAAATATTACTGTTACATGTAGCCATCAAAGCAAATGATGGGAAATTTCACATAACATTGACTTTTAGTTTCTATCTTTTAATCTAATTTCTTATCAACTGCTTGACCAAAATTAGTTCTTTGCATGCAGGTTAAGTATAGTTTAGGTACATCATCAAATCTCATATCATAGTCAAAATTAATTAATCATTTACTTTTTCTTTTATATTGTTAAGACGTCTGTAGAATAAAGTGAAATGCATTTTTATATATACTCATAATTACGTCAGTATCTTTTTGATTAAATCGATCACTTGGTATACAAATACTTTTATGATGTCTAATTAATTCATATCAAAGTCGGGTAGGATTCTTGCTGGTTCAAATCTCTCCCTACTGAATTTTAAAATTTCTTTATAGTCAAAGTTTGAATTCAAGATTTTTAATTAAAAGAGAAGGAATATATATTACGCTATTACACTTTTTAATCGATTAACGAATTTTCGAAATCTAATATTTAAATTTGATGAATTTTCGTTTATTGTCAATTAATAAACATTGACAAATATTTTTTCCATAAGCAAAAATTTGGAACATTTATCGATTTGTGTGTCATCCTTAGGTAGGAACCATGCTAATATTCTCTATATTGTTTCAATTTTATTAGATGTCTCCGAAAAAGAACACATTGACGAATCTAATATAAAAAAATAAATGGATTTTTTTGAACGGTGAAAAAAAAATATTGGAATTGATACAAGTATAATGAAGATTTTAATGTTTTTAATTATCCGTTAATTCTACTTTTAACCATGATTTTAAAAATAAGAAAGAACCGACATTCTGGAAAATCCTCTCAATTTCTTTTCATTGTTAGAAATTTCGTTGAAGTTTCCGAGGAACTTATCACTTTCTTTATCTAGTATCAATTGTCACCGACTTATAACAATTCTTCGTCTACAGTTTCCTGTGATCAACGTTGTTGTTAACGAAGCAATGTTCGCACAATGAGGACATTTTTTTATGCTATATTGGAATATAGGCATGTGTTTGTAAAAGTGTTTTTGATATATTAAACAAGAAATTTGGATAAGTTAAACTGCGACCAAATCGTAAGTAATTGGATTAGTAAGCCTATTTGTAATGTAAACTGGAATAAATAAATCGATCGCTCCTTGACCTAGAGGACTAAAGATGGAATTATATGACTGAATACATAGAACATGAAGTGTCACGACCCAAAGTGGAGTCGCGACTAGAGTACGAGGCGAATCTTTTATGGGAGTTCGGTCCATCTCGCACAAGTTTCGAAGAACAAAAATTACTCAGATTCATATTATTAGTCGACTTATTTACCATATTAAAACAGTTTAACAAGATAAGTTTTTTGAAAACAATATTCCCTAATATAATTAAAATATAATTATAATATCAAAATACTAAATAAATAATTTAAGTAAAACCGTTAAACATTATTTAGCAAATACAAGTCCATAACCCACTACCTAGTGTGGAGCGACTAACATAACAGAAACTTGACCCGAACAATAGGGCACTCACTGAGCGCGGAAGAATCAACCGACCGCTATCAAAATCACCTGAAAAGTGATGTAGAACAAAGACAAGGAAAATAAAAGGGGTAAGATTCTCTAATGATCGGATAATACAATAGAGCGACACGGACTTCTCAAAAGGGTTTTGAAAACAATT
>CAODLS010413278.1:0-10242 GCA_948243855.1 Flueggea neowawraea
AGAAGTAGTTGTTCATCACTTGCAAACATCTTACAACAACATCAAGCTTTCTCTTGCTTATATTTGCAAATCATCAACGCACTTCTCAAAAGTGTCTTTCACTTGCAAATTTATTATTTCTTGAGAGTGTTTATTATTGAATTCGTTCTTCCTTATTGAGAATATCTTTGTATTTGATAGAGGAATAGTTTTCTTGTTTGTCTAGAAAATAAGGGTTGTATTGGTAGAGGTTTAACCTTGCACCCATTGAAGCAAGAGTTTGTAGAAGTTTAATCTTGCACCCTTTGAAGCAAGAGATATAGTGGATTCAAAATCTTAAGGGAAAGCTTGAGGAGTGGACTTAGGCTAAGAGGGTCGAACCACGATAAATATTGGCTTTGATTTCTCTATCCCTTCTCTCTTTATATTTATTGTTCGTGTGAATTGGATAAATTGTTCTTACTTTGTTTTTGCTTATCTTGAATATTTTGATTATTGCAAAAATATTTTTAAACAAGTTTTAAAATTCAAAAATCCAATTCACCCCCCTCTTGGATTTCCATTTCAGGCCAACATGTATATATGTATATATTTTATTATAACTGTATGTGGTAGTTTTAAACTATTTTCAAAACAGCTTTTATGAGGCACGTATGAGACGTTCTGGAGTGTTCTCCTTCACTGGGTCTAACCCCCTTTGTTTTTTGTCTACCTCTGATTCGTAACTTCCAGTTATATAGATTTTGGCTTTGGCAATCGCACCACATCTTAATTACCAGTGAGACATCTTTGGGTTAGTGATGACCTTTTGCTCGAGCTCCTTTGTTTTTGGTAGAGCTCTGCATTGGGATGCTGCAGGGTTATTGGGTTGCATGGTTTTGTATTTTGATACTTATTTTATTTGTGTGTGTGTGTGTGTGTGTGTGTGTATATATATATATATATAGGTAAACCCATGAGATGGGTCAGACTCCCATAGACGGTCTGTATCGTGCGTCGGTCATGGTCCAAAAACGGGTCATGATATCAAACCTTAGGGACCGCGGTGGATTTTGCCTTTAATAACAACAATAGTATTTACGAATTAGACATTTAGATTGCTAGTTTAGTGTGTATGTTACTTAGTGTTAATAACATTTAATATGCACTAGTTTAGTGTTTAGGGTTAAGTTGTTAAGAGCATAGAGTTTATGGTATAATATATATTTTAAGGTATAATATATAAGACCATAGTATATTATAACGTATAGAAGGTTCCATAGTATACGAAGGTTTAGAATATATGTTAAACCAAGGGTGGCTAATATTTGGATCCCTTTGTGTTTCGATGATGAACAAAATTAGGTTTGATACTTGAATATTTAAGTATGAATGTTTAAAGATAACTCGAGTTATAACTTAGTCCAACTTGAGTTAATGAGGCAAAAATAGTGTCTAGAAGATGAGAAGAAAAATCAGAGCATCAGGTACAAATATTCAACTCGAGTTATATAACACACAACTCAAGTTATTCAGGTGCCAGTCAACTCGAGTTACATGGTATGCAACTCGAGTAAGAGGACTTTCCAAGGTCGCAGTTCATATGGTACAACTCGAGTTAATGAAAGAATAACTCGAGTTGATCAATAACCACATAACTCGAGTTACGTAGAAGCTCAACTCGAGTTGAATATTCTGGGCTATTAAAGGCATAAATTTAACTTGAGTATCATTGATCACAACTCGAAGAATTCAATCAAACAGGAACATGTGCATGATGGCTAACTCGAGTTATAATGTTGGTTAACTCGAGTTATCATTGGAGACAAAATAGTTATACCTAAAACTGACAAGATCAAAGTTTAAATGTTTTAGGTCAGTGGTCCAACGATCATAGTCACGGATAACTCGAGTTAGAGGAATGGTCAACTCGAGTTATAAGTCCAGAAGTCGTGATGTTCATACTGCTAGCTCAAGTTAGTGAATGGATAACTCGAGTTATATACTATGTCATAGCATTAAATGTATGACTGCTCTATCCCACAACCACTATAATTAATTCTCCAACAACTAGCACGACTTGGAAAGGTATAAATAGACCCAATACATTTTAGAGAACATGTTACAACAACTTGTTATCATTTTGCAACAACATCAAACTTTCTTGTGTTCACATTTTCTCATCATTCATACACTTCTCAAGAGTTCTTTTACACTTGTAATTCTGTTCTTGCTTGAGAGTTGTAGATTACATTTTCGTTCTTCATTATAAAAGAAAATCATTGTAATAGAAAGAGAATAGTTTTCTTATTTTCCTTGAAAACAAGGGTTGTACTTATGTGGTTTAATCTTGCACCTTAGAAGCAAGAGTGTGTAGAGGTTACCTTTACCCATTGAAGAAGGAAGAACTAGTGGATTCAAAATCTCAAGGAGAAGCTTGAGGAGTGGATGTAGGCTAAGAGGGGTCGAACCACTATAAACATTGGCTTTGATCTCTTTAACCCTTCTCTGTTTACATTTGTTGTTTGAGTGAATTAGACTATTGTTCTTGACTTGTTTTCAAATCATTTTGATTATTGGAAAATGTTCCAAATCAGTTTGAAAAAGTTAGAAATATAATTCACCTTCCTCTTGGATTGCCATTTCAGACCAACACATTAGATTAAGAAACACTCGCCACCAAAAGCTTGAAGGAAGAAAGAAGAGGAGCTAAGAAGAAAAAGGGGGTTCCTTGAGTCTCTTGAGTGCACTCCACAAGAAGTTGAGGACCTCTTACGTCTCCACCCATGAAAAAGACCAAGCCCATCCGCACAGGCAAAGTCACGAAACAAGACAAGTGTAAAGTCGGTCCCTCAACCTATAAAAAAGCAATGTGTAACTCTCGGAATCCAATTTCCTTGCAAAATAGAAATAATATAAATCAGTATCGTCTCAAGGCTAATTGTAAATAATTAAATTTGATTTTATATATAAATTAATAACTTTTTTAAAATTCACATAAAGAAACAATATTAATTTTCAATTTAAATATTTTTATATTAAGAAAATAATAAAAAACACATTTGAAAAATAAATTTATATTTTTTTTATAAAATTAACTTTGTAAGTGTTTTTTTCATCATTATAAGATTTATGAAAGAGTTTATTTAAAGCCACATACGTATATTGTTATATTAATTTATTCAAAATAAAAATATAAATCCAAAACCATAATAAAAGAATTAATTCATTTTTTAAAAAATTGAAATACTAATAAAAATTATATCCATATAAATTAAATAAACAAACTTGTGAGAGTGTTTTCAAACTAATGTTTTAGTTAATTTCAAATACATTTTTTCTTTAAAAGACAAAAAAATTAATTAAAATTTCTTCAATTTAAAATTAAATCAGTAAATTAAGTACGTTAGAATATTTTACCAATATTTTTTTAAAAAATTAGAGTCTTTTTTTATAAGATCAATTATAATTTTTTAGGTCCCTCTTGTAAACTTGTTTTATATATAAGACTCATTTTGTAAGTAGATTAAAAAATATAATTCAATTTATTTTTCTTTTATTTCTAATTTTTTTAATTTTCTAAAAGTAATCTTTATAGGATCCTACTCTTTAATTTATTATTTTTTGAATATAAGAATTTCATAAAATAAAAAAAAATCATGGGGCTTAGGTATATGCCTAAGTAGCATGTGCCTTGAGCTGGCCGCCAATAAACCATTACAAACCAAAAATAACCAGTCACATGTAAATAGGAGTGCCTGCTATTTTAAAAGAGTTTTAACAGATAAAGATCAGTCTTAACAGAGTTTTAGTATTGCCTACGAATGTAGCAATATTGGTGGTAGGAATTACATCATTCGAGATATTTATCAAATTTTCGAATCCGAATTAGTCTGAGTCATTTAAGTCCTCTCAATTCGATGTGAGACAATCTAGAATATCATGTACAATATGTAAAAAAAAAAGAAAGGGTGAGTGTTGAATACAAGCTATGCTTACTGAGTACCGGATGATCACAACTCTGCAAACAGAATTATATATGGAACTGAGCTGGCCATATTGTTTTGTTTTCAGGACTAATTTGAACTTATGCTAAAAATACAAAAATAAAAAAGCATTTTATGTGACAAACAGTTACGGTTGGGATTCGCTCACTTAGAACAGCCATTTCTCGACGGTTTCCTTCCTCCACAGACCAGCTTCCCTTCATCCTGCAGCTTTGTTCTCAATTTCGGTAACGATTTGTTGCTACTTGAATTTTATGCTCGAAACTTCAATCAATTCTTGTTTTAAAGTTGGTATGATTTCAGTGTTAAACGTGATCTTCCATGTATTTTATAGTAGTGTTTTTTTGGTTGATGAGAATTTTCATGTGTTGAAGCTGAAGTTATTAATGCACTGCAACATGCGACACAGTAATGCGTTACTGTGTTAACTAGCTAACCAATTAGTGTTATTGGTGAATTATAATCTGTTTTCTTATGTGTTGTTTCTATACGTACAACGATGCGTTGTTTCTTATATGTTATCTGCAACGCAATATTGTGATAACACTGTAGAGATTAGCTTTTCATTTTTAAAATTATGTGTGATTGCTTTATTCAATCAATTGTAACGAGAAAAGGTAGAAATGGGGAAACTTTAGCTATGGCATCTTAGAACCATTTTTTTTTATGCTTCTCATATAGTTTCATTCTTGGTTTCTAGTTCTTCATTTCTCATGGATCCCAAATAGCAAATCAACTTAACTACATAGCTACTTTTCATTGTCAATTATTCATTTACTCAGTGAATCAGTTCTTAATTTTGGAAAAAATCAAAATCTTTCAAGCAAAAAAAAAGAAAAAGACTTTGTTGCGGCTGTGAATTCTTTGTGTTCAGCATGGAATAGCATTTCATTTCTTTTGAAAATTATAAGCATTCATTCTCTTCTGCTGGAAATGGGAACGCAGTTGATCAACCCACTCTAAGGCAAGTTAAAAAATTATGATTTCACGATATGATGAGCATTATATCAAGTCAATGCTGTAATTGGTCACTTGGTCGGCAGGAGCATCGTTTCAGAGGAAGATTTAACAAGTCCACATGTTCAGGAGATTTTGGCCTATGTTTCCCTTGCAAACGATTGATTTTTTCCAATGGACAATCTATTGCTTGTAATAATGGTTCCAGCAGTAGGATAAATGGACCTATTTTTTCCTCTATGGTGGATGATGGTGCAGAGCCAGATGATTCAGAGGATGAGCCAAGTGAGAAGCAATCATCTGAAAGTGAAGTAAGAAGGGTATGTTGATATTTATTGCTAAATAAAATACAGTTCTTGTGAGATATACAGAAAAAAAATGAAGAAAATCTAAATCAAATCATAGTTATACAAATCATCATTTGTCTTTTTCCTTTTGCACATGATAAAGATCTATCTGAATTTCACTGTTGTGAAATGCTATATCTTATATTTAAATTGTTAATTCTGTTACTTTAATGTAATATCCAACTATATAGTACTTTAAAATTTTTTGACATGTTATAATGTTTAGCTACCTTTCTGTCAACTAGACTCCTTTTTCTGATTTTGCATTTTACCTAAGTTGATGGCTAGTCTGAGATAAATATATGACAAAAGTGCAATTAAATTCAATGATCATTCTTTTTTTTTTGTTTAATTTTACACTTACAGGCTGATAGTGACCTGGTAAGAGAGAATCTTGAAAAAATTGTTGGTACAGATGATTCTACCTTTAGTGGAATAGATCTTGCAACTTTAAGGAACAAGTATGGAAGGTCTTATGATGTGCAGCTTATAAAGAAGGTATGCTTTGTTTTGCAATTTGGTTATGGCATAAGCATGTTGTGGCATTATACTAAACAATAGATTTTTTTTTTCTTGTAAATTTCACATGGATATTAGTTCTGAGAGTCAAAGACTATTGAAATGTCAATGGAAACTTATAATTCTTCAAGAAAAATCTGCACTTCTATTTTTCCAGAATTGTTATAACTAGAAGATGTCTTGTGCTACCTTCTATTCTTTTTTAAATCTTTTATATCGCAGAAAAGAAAAAAGGTAATTCTACTTTCACTCCCACACTCTGTTACCAGTCAAAAATCAATTTTCCATTTCTTTTATTGGATTTTTAGGGAATTTTTTTTCTTACATATATTCAAAGTTGATACACAAATTCCAAATGAATCTATCTTCTTGGAGGATTTTGGCCTGCATGATTATGAAAATCCTGGATATTTCATTTTTCCTTGTTTGATTAACTTACAAGTCTGGCGGTTTTCTGACAATTCCTAAGACTTTCTGAGTTTATGATGTAGGAGTTCATGGGTAGAAATCTTCTCGCTTTGAACGTCATGTGGAAATACAGGGAACAAGTAAGTAAGCGTTCAGACAATTGCATTAGAATTTTATGGTTTCCAGATACAAAGTATGGAATCTGTAAAGATATTAATTGCATTTAAAGATCAGAAATGTCCAAAACAAAGAAAGTTATGATTGCTCAATAGGTGTTTCTTTACCGTTGGTTTATGGATATTATATCTGGATCCACTATGAACGATTACTGATGTGCCAAAATAATGGCGCTTTTTAGTTAGAGTGATGGTTGTGTATTCTGCTGAGTTGGATAGAAATTGCTAGATAGGCTACTGAAGTACACGGATGCAAAGCTATATACTATACAGAAAATTTAGTTTTCTCTGTGTAAGAGCTTGACAATGGAAATAGGGATCTTTCTATGATATTGTTGAGGAAAGTATGTGTTTTTGTCAATGAAATGAGAAACTAGATATGATTTTGCTTTGCAGAGGATTGATACTGTGATTTTGCCATTTATTTGCTTATCTTGCCTCTGCAATGTCGAGAGGATTCTAAGTTCCTTTAATAATATACAATATCTATTCAGGATGACTATATGATAGAGTCTCTGAGGTCAGTGCGAAAAAACTCATTTCAGCACTCATATTTCCAGAGGAATTTGCTTGTATTTATCTGTTAATATACTATAATTTCTCTTATTCCTATTTAGAGATCTTTCCCACTGACTGAGGAAGAGTATATACTAAGGCTTGATGACGTGGCTAACACATTGAAATGCTGGGGAGCAGTATCACATATTCGAAACACCTTAGCAAAATCCAAAGAGAGGCCTCGGATACGGAAGGTAAACCAATGTTCAAATGTTTCCCCATTTTTATTTGGTCCCATTGCAAATGATCATATAGAATTCTAGCATTCAATTTTTTTTTTCAGCTTAAGTTTTGCTTCACTATGTGTGCGGGCATGCGCGCATGTTGTCAATTCAGACTAGACATGATTTTGTTAACATTTTGGTGCAGGCGGTTAGCATTTTTATAGACATGGATGAATCTGGAGGCCGTGCAAATGAATGGATTTACAGATATGTTGTTTTACAATGCAAAATCTTAGAAGACATGTCCAAATCATTGAGGTTCACCTGTGTTATTAAAATCCGCCGGTATATTGTAGTAAGCCGAAGGTGTTGTACTTAGTGGCTCGTATTTGTATTATAGTGTTTGATCTTTGCCACATAAATTCCACTTTTACAAATTTAACATCTCAGAAATTTTTGTTGATTGCTTTATGCTCATCCTGGTGGGTGGCATCCTCCTTCTCAGCTTTATCAACTACCTATGATTGATTTAGAAACAAAAAATTATTGTCATTTCTTTGTTAAAAATTAACTTTTTTTTTTCTTTTTTGCAAGTAAACTGTATTCTTACTATTAATGGCCTTTATAGTGCAACGAACAAGAAAAACATACACCAGATTTATAGGGGCCAAGTTCAAGTTAGAATAGTGATGTATTGTGTACTTTGTGATGGAATCAAAACAATTATGAGTATGATGCTGATAAGCAATTTTTTAATCTTTTTATTTAATTAATGTAATTTTAATTTAATTTTACTTTGTATTTTATACTTTCGGTATTTTTTCAGAGGAAATTATGCTTCATGTTTTTTTTGTGATTTTAATTTCATATATGCAACTCGATATTATTTTTTCTAGTATGGAACAATTATATTTTTAATTCCACTAATGCCACAGTATTTATACCTTTTTTTTATTTTCTCTCTTCAAATCTTCTCTCACCCGGCTTTCTTTCTCTCTCTTCTCTCTTTTCTTTGGCTTCTTCCCACCACCACACCAACCACCACTACCACCACGTAACCCCCAATCGCCACTTTAGTGTCTGCCATGGTCTCTCATAATGTCGCCCTTAGTCTGAACTCCTCGACGGATTGTCTTCACCAAGCGTGACAATGAGAGAGAGCGAGAGAGGCCGACTACAAGAGGGAGTGACAGCGAGGGAGACTGACAAAGAGAGAGAGCGAGATGGGAGGAGCGAGATAGAGAGCGGATTGTCTTCTCCTATTTTTGTTTCCTTCTCTCTCTATATATATTTATTGCTGCCTAACCTTGAGAACTCTTTGAACAAACCCTTGTGTAAAAACTCTAAACACCTGAAAGCCAAACCTATGGATGAAATTCCTTCCAAAGCTGGTCATCTCTTTTTAAATCAAAGCAAGTATAACCAAAAGTAATTCTGAATTTATTGAAAGTCTTGACAAGGTTTTGAGTCCGTCCTATTGTTGAACATGTTAGATATAGAATTATAGGAAATTCAAAGAATAAAACTTTTAGATTTATGTGTCCAGTAGATGTCTGTAAAACGGTTTGAGTTAATGTTGCTTCTTTTTATAGTTATGCTTGAAATAATGTGAACTGCCCTGTTTACAGATTCAGTAAAAACAGTATGTTTTGAAGCGGATTTTGGAGACCATAGAGACTCAATTTGGAAACGTGTAAAACATACATTTTGTAGATATTTTTGTATTGTAACAGCTTGTAAATGGATGTAGCTTAATTCTAGGAATCAAAAGGATTCAGACGTGTTTATCTATAATTGGTCGAGTTTATTGTTTCATTTAATAATGTTTGATTCTGGAGTTCGATGTAAAATTTACTTCAATTTCTGTGTTTTTCACTAGTCTATGATATTTTCCAAAAACATGGATATGTGATTCTAGTTTCTAAATTGACAAATCGTTCTTGATTTGGAGTTCAATAGAGGAAACCGTGATCAAAATACTAAGAAAAGGTATGCCTGCCCTGTTTCACCCCGTGGTCTGAATTTATAAATTTACTGCAACCTCTATAGATTTAATTAGACACTGTGATTTATACTGTTAGAAATATTTATGTGTCTCGTTTCTGAATCATTTTATAGAGCTGAATTTGGTGTTGAAATGAATGAAATATGCTTAAAATACTAAACAATGATCAATCTGTTCTGAAGTAGACATAGGACAGCAATTGGTATGACTTCAAGAACTCACAAAAAATTCTACAAATTGAATTAGGATTTCTATTTGATATTTTCGAACTCTCGAGAACGTAAAATTTATATCAAGTTGATTGGAAACCTGTAACTCTAGAAATATAAAATAGAACTTAGATTGTTCAATTCAGACTAAGTTAATAAGTTTACTATATGGACTGTTTTGATGCATTTTCAACAATAGGAACTGAACTCGAACTTATTATAACAGAACATGAAAAAGAAAATGAGTACATATCCTTATAAGTTAAAGATGCAATTAGTTTATAGATTAAATAAATTCAAAGATCTTGTCATTCACTAGAATGTATAGACTAAATTGAATAAGAATTTGTATTTAAGAGACTAGTCCATAATTTTACAAAAAAACGTATTTGATATTGATATACATAATTTTAATACTATATAGATCCAGAGGTCTCAAATACTCATAGATTGGGGAATACAAGGCGTTGGTGTTTAGCACGTATAGCGGAGGTTCAGATGAGTAGAAACTGGAGGTGTCTCTACTTATTTGCTATGTGAAATGAAATGAGCAGACTTTGATAGTTGTCTTGATATGTGAATATATGATTACGTAGAATGATCTGTTTACTACACGTGCAAATATATAAGATACCTAGTATTGCTTACAATTGACACGTGTATGATATATGAATTGTTTGCGAATATGCTATAGTCAAATGCTCATAATATGATATGATCTTATCGGATATGTCTTCGTTTATTGTGCACAAGTGAATATGATTTGGCTTGCCCTTATGCAAAAGATAGACATGATATGATTTAAAAGGTGGACTTGGTTAAAGATTGAATTGGTATATGTCACTTGCATTATCAACTTAAAAGGCGGACTTGGGCAAAATGCTTAAATTCTCTTATAGTTACATGATATAATTTGAGATGCCTCTTATAGTTC
>CAODLS010413368.1:0-11921 GCA_948243855.1 Flueggea neowawraea
TACTATTATGCATAAATTTATATGCTGATCAATTTATAATTAATATTATTTTCAGTACTAATGTATTCACTTATACAAAATTAATTATAAAAAGTAATTATCATAAGACAAGTAAAAACAGTAAAGAATCTTTTGTAAATACGATACTTGCAATAATGCAAGTATTTACACATACAACTCAAAATTCTTTTTCGAAATAAAATTAATTATATAATATAACAACTTTTTGTATCATAATTTCATCCAGTACGTAATTATTTAGCTCCATATGACTCTAAATGCGTACATGGAGAAATGAAAGATGCATCACATTTAATTTTAATCTCCCTTAGCCGAGTTTATCCAAGTAATACTTGGATTTAGTCCCACATTAATTGTTGGCACTGTTGCTTCATAGTTTCACACTTGGTTTGTACCCAAATATTAAAGTAGGAACTAACTTGAAATGTACACTCAATCGGAGAAATAGAAGATTTGCTGCAAGAGCGTGCTTCACGCGCGGCACACACGCGTATGAGGTGCAGTCCTGTTTTGAATGGATTTGTTGTCGAAATGACAACACTGCCCTTCCAAGTCCTTCGCCTTTTTCTTTTATTTTCTTTTCCATTCTTTTAATAGAAATAGCAGAGATATACCGTCGAGTTTTTGCTCTAATTCATTCTGGTTTTTAACAAATTATTTTCTTCTTCATAAGTTATGATGGAATTCCACAATCCCAAATCTCAAATAACAATAATACGCATAAATATTTAAGCTTTCTTTAATAGGCCATAGTTGCGTAAAAAATCAAAATTAGCGTCTTCTCGAACTCAATTAGTGATAAACCAAAGTCAAGAGAAAAAATAATTAACGGAAAGATGCATTTAAGAAAGGAAACTCTATGGAGCTTCAAGTCAAATCCTATTTCTTAATCAGATTATATTCTCAATTTAGTTATTGTATATGGCACATTAACAGTCTGAAAGACGAGAACTTCTCACAAAGTTTGTCAATTCTCATTATTTTTTTCTCTTCAAATGTCGTTTTAATATTCTAAAAGCAAAAGACGCTAATATAAATCTTAGAACATCTCTACTCTTTATATATCTTCAAGAGTCGATGAATCTGTTATATCAGTAATTTACTAACTTTTCACTCATCATACTATCTCTCCTTAATAATTAATTTATTATTATATTTTAATATGAGATTCACAATCACTTCACTTATTATTTCATTTATTTATAACATACAAATTACAATAAAAATATTTATTTGATATAAATATTTTTTGAGTTAATATTTGAGTTAAAAATAATATTTTAGAAACTATAGTATATAATATTTATTATAATTATTTAATTTAATATATAAAAAATAATTTTGGCAAAATAAATTTTAGCGATTGATTGAATAAATACTTGATTTATAATTTAATTTGAAAATTAATAATTAAAAATACAATTTTATTAATAGAGAATTGCAATAATATCTAAACATTAATAACAAAACACTAAAAATATTACATTGTCAAATTAAAAAAAAAAACCGTAATAATTCCCAGGTTTAATAATACATGTTCAATAATTTAAATTAGATAAATTAGAGAAAGTTTTTCTTGACAAACAACAAAAAAAGAGAAAATGTAAAACACAACTCATACCCAAAAGAAAATAAAAATCAAAAAAAAAATTTAATTCATACCCAAAGTTTTTCTTAACAAAATTTAACAAAACAAAAATTAAAAAAAATTAAATGATAAAAAATAAATAAAATAAAATAAAATAATTAAAAAAGAAGGAAAAAATAAGAAAAAAATAAGGAGATTAAATAAAAAATAATTAAATGAAAAAAGAAAAAAAACAAAGGAACATGTGGGTCTTCTGACCTCATGAACCATTTCATACAAATGAAGAGGTTAATACCATGATACGGTCTCTAATGAGATACTCTAATGAGAGAGTATCATGACATCACCAACCTCCTATTAAAGGCGTTCTTAATTTCTTTTTATAGACGATATGAGAAAGAAACGGTGGAAAAGGCTAGTTATACTAGTGGGTGTGAGTCGATTGAGGAGTCAAGGTGCAAAACAACATTTCTGGTCTATGGCATTGACGTGTTTCGGCAATGGGTAAGCTATAATTTGATCGAAAAAGTTTAAAGAAAAAGTGGTTAGGATCGTCGTAAACCAAGTATAAAACACGAAAGGCAACAAAAATAATTAAGCAGTCGGAGTTGGATCACCCTTTCTGGAGTTGGAATGAATGAATGAATTTGACACATCATGGTCATGAATTTGTTGGCTCCCCGTTGTGTCTGTCTTCTCATGAATGGTAGTCAATGTTTCGCTCCATTTGTCATATTATTTCCAAATTCTACTATGTCTATGTGTAACATCACCTGTTCAATCATTATTTGCTTTTATGCTTTTCAGAATCCCTTCTTTCTAAGATTTTTATTTTGTGTGATAAATACGCGATCCTAACAAATACATATATTTTTTTTGTTAATGACATGTTATGAAGACATCTCAGATGAAGCTATGTATTTTTCACTAGTACTTTTAATAAAAATAAATAGTATCATTAATTATATACATTAAAAATAAATATATTTTCGGATGCTTCTCTCTACTCTATTCTTTATTTTATTAAAATTCATAAAATATTTAAAAATAATTGGTTGATAAGAATAAATATATGAAAAAATAAAATTTTATTAATGATAGTTTCAATAAAAAGTCAATTTGTACCCAATAAAAATGGCTAATTAAAATCACTTTTTATGTTATTTTAGAGATAAAGAGCGGAATAAAAAAATATTAAAGATATTTTTTTATGAATAATTTTTTATTATAAATAAAAACGATAAATTAAAAAAATATCGAGGATGCTCTAAGTGATAAATTGTAAAATTACATTAATTGCAAAAGTATATTCTTTTGTAATGAAGTATTTGACACGTAAGTATTTGTTTAGCAACAAATTTGACACGTTTACTTGCCAATTCATTTTTTAACATTTTGATATATTGGAAATAAAGCAAAAAAAAAAAGATTAAAACCAAGCAAACAATTTTTTTTTAACATTACACAATTTAATCCTATTGTGAAAATATAAATTACTAAATTTTGGTTGAGAAATGAAAATCGTCCAAAAAAGAGCTAAGGGTGTGCCCTGGTGGATAGGCCACTTTTTCCCGTGACGGCTGAGGTGCAAAGGCGGGTTTGAACTCGCCTGAAGAGATGAAATTTAAGGATAGTTAAATAATTTCTCCGGTACAGAGATCCAATGTACTACTCCAAAAAAAACGTCCAAAAAAGTTATAGATCTGGACGGTGGAGATTTACCTGAAACGTCCGGTTTGGCGAAAACATGGTGCCGTCAAACTGTCAACCACAAATCAACCAAAGTTGTTCGGAAAGAAGGAAAACGACGGCGAAAAGCACATGAAACACCAACAGTCGAGCCAACCGCCGCAAAGCTCTTTAACCCCGACATTACTTCACACTACATGTCGTTAGCTATAAACTAGCAATAACAGCCGTCCCGGTAAACGCTCTGTCGCCTGCTCACGATGTCAGTGCATCAATTGCTAATATGCTATAGTTATACAGACGGTCGATCTCTGTATATTTTGTGAAAAACAAATATTTGACATTTACGGGTTTCAAAACTTAACTATCATTTTATATTGTAACATTTAAATACAAAATAGAAATTAAAAATTGCAAGAATTATAGTTATATTTTAAAAGTAGCAGTTAGCAAAATGGAAAAATATATTGAAGCATCTCTTTCAACACGTTCTTTGAGGTACGAAGCCAGTCGATGTGGATGAGAAAAGAAATGACAAATTCGTGCCCAAGTTTTAGGTCCTGACAAATGGTGACTTGTGCCTACAGAGCCACCTTAATGTTCTCGCCATGCTCTTTACCTCGTCATCAAAATGTCTCTCTTTTTTAGATAAAATCCATAGCCACAATCACTTATAGCATTAGCATTACTCAAATTTGTAAAAAGATAGCTAGCATTGAACACCACAATGGATTTTACAATCTCCATCACTGGCCATGATGTAGTGAAACAGGAACCTGAAAAAATGATTTCTTACAAGAATCCAATACCAACACAAACAATTTTCCTCTCCAACATTGACCAGTCTGTGGCTTTTCCTGTTGAAACTCTCTTCTTTTTTGAGGTCTCTCCATGCCAGAGATCATTGACATTGGATACAGCGGAAAGAGTGAAGAAAGCTGTGGCTGGGACACTTCTTGTTCCTTACTATTTCATGGCTGGTAGAATTACTTTCAACAAAGAGACTAGTAGGTTGGAGCTTTTATGTAACAATGCTGGTGCATTGTTTGTTTCTGCAACTTCGAGGCTTTGTTTGAAGGATCTCGCAAATCTCTCTCTTCCAAATTCTACATTTCACCATTTCATTCACCGCCCTGGTCTCTTCAGGACTCTTGCAGAGACAGCACTTTTGACGATTCAGGTAATGCTTTAATTTCATAATAGGCGCTTTTTGGAAGTGCAGGATATAGCATGTATCGGATAACACATTTCTGAATGGTTAGAAAAAAATAGAGACAGTGGCACGACTTTAGATACAAATATGTTAAATTCTAAGTTGTTTGACCAAATGTAGAATGATGTCAAGCATGAATTCTCTGTTTCTGTTCTGGTTTTTGACTTGTTGCAGAATTTTCAGGTAACAAGATTTTCATGAGGAGGATTTTCAATTGGGTTCGTGACAAATCACGGCATTCTTGATGGTAAAGCAGCAAGTGACATGTTTGAGAACCTGGCCTTAATTTGCAGAGGAGAAGGCCTGAAAACTAAAGTCATTCACAATGACAGGACACCTTTAAGAGCAAGAGATCCGCCTGTTATCAGATACCCACATCAGGAATACATAAACCGAAGAGACGTTTCTTCTCTAGCCACATCATTCACGGCGCCGGAAAAGTTATCTCCATCGCCATTGATTTTCTGCAACAAATATGTTCACAAGCTCTTCTATTTTAGCCCTCAAATGATCAGTACCCTGAAAGGGAAAGCCAGGATCAAATGCTTCAGCTTTGAAGCCATAGTAGCTCACATTTGGAGAGCAAGAGCCAAGGCATGTTTTCTGAACCCGGAAGAGAATTCGACCATTCTTTTCGCTGTGGATATAAGGTCTAAAATTTCTCCAACTCTGCCAGATGGGTATGCAGGAAATGCTGTGATTACAGCATTTGCAACTGCAAAGGTCGCGGACATGTTGAAGGAACCACTATCCTACTGTGTGGAGAAGATGAAGGAAGCCAGAGAAAGAGTGACAGATGAATATGTAAGGTCGGCGATAGATTGGTTGGAAGTTCACAAAGGAATTCCTGCAACCTGTAATGGCAGTTTCTATGTATCTGCTTGGTGGAGACTGTCATTTAATGAGCTTGATTTTGGGTTTGGAAAGCCTGTACATTCAGGGCCAATGGTGAGTGGGAATGATGAGTTTGAATTGTTGCTTAATGGAAGCAGTCCAGGTAATGATAGGGATGCAAATGTTTGGATGGGTCTTGAAGAAGAAAGTATAAGCAGATTCATGCCTCACATTCAAGATCTATGACACATATCCTCTATTATTCTTTCATGATTTTCAGTCGGCAGACAATGTATAAAACAAACAAACAAGTTGTATTAAACAAATTTGACAGGAGTTCTTGATGAGTTACAAATATTCTTGTAATCTTTCAATGCAACATTATATATATATATATATATATTTCTATACATTTCGTTTCTATTCAGAATCAAATCCTATCTCTTTTTCAAGTTCTTAACTTTTAGAATTGACGACTCCAATAACTATATGAAACAACCTAACCGAAAAATGAACTGCAGAAAGAAAGAAAAAAAAATGAAGAACTTGTTGATTAGACTTCATAAGTCATTCCCACTTTGAGCATCCGTCTCCGAGGAATGAGGAAAACCTCGTCAGGTTGTCTCACACATCGGCTCAAACAATTGTAAGCATAATCTAATGTTAGTTTCTTTGCAAGATTCGAACCTTTGGCGGCCATTACTTCACCTTCACCGAGCAAATAAACAACACCCTGATTCATGGCATTGTTGATCAATTGCCATTCTCTCTTCACAACCTCCTCCTCCATCCCAAAATTCTCATCTTTTATGAACGCCTTCAACTGATTCACCAACATACCCTCGACGGATTCTTGATCCTCTCTTGCATCTGTGTATCCGTACCTCACGAAACACCGGAAAATCAGTTCCCCTAGCTTCACTCTCTGGAACAAGAATCTCTCTTCAGGAATGACTTTTCCTATTGGAACTGACTTGATTGAAACAAATACCAGAACCGTGTGCAGGGCAGGAACGCTTGAAACATAATGAGTGAATATAGGAGACACGCCTTGAACAAGCTGAGAATAGAACAGACCGAGACCTTCAACTCGGTGAATCCTCGGATCGGAGACCATTTCAGTGATTTTGTCCAGTGAAACTTTGTTTTCTAGTTCGTAGATGTACTTTTTCCGGTATCCGTAGCTCCATTTGAACATTATAGTCACCAAAAGGAAGGAAAAGAGTAGGGGAAGATATCCTCCTGTAAATTTGTATAGTACCGAACTCAGAAATACCAGTTCGATTACACCGATTGTCAGAACGTATAGGATGACCAGGATTATGTTTATCTTCCGTATCATTATCATCACAATAACCAGTGTTGCAGATGTAATTATGAACACAAACGTCACAGCAATACCTGCAAAAGCAAACATTAAAAGAATATTCCAACTTTTGCCGATGTTATTAGAATCTTACCATATGCGTTGCCGATTTTCAATGTGTTCTTGAAACCAAGAGTGACTCCGACACAGGCGAACATAAGAATGGTGTTTATTTCAGGAATATAGACTTGTCCCTCGTATTCTGCAGATGTATGCACCACCTTAATCCTTGGAAAACAACCAAGCGCTACGGATTGTTGCACTATTGCAAATGAAGCGGAGATTAATGATTGGCTGGCAATGATAGCTGCACAAACTGCTAGGACAAATTGGGGCCAAAATACTGAACCTGCAGCAACAAAGCGAGCGAATCAATTACAGAAAATACAATGATGATGAAAATGATAATTGCACAAACAAGTTCAGGAACAATGTCTACATACCGGGAATTGACTTGTAAAAGGAATCAAAAACATCGTCAGGATGTTTCCGGAGGTAGGAACTTTGGCCAAAATAGGCCAAAACAACCGAAGGAATCAAGACAGTGCATGCGCTTATTCGGATTGACAGAAGATTGAAGTGACCAATATCAGCAAACAGAGCTTCTGAACCTGTCAGGCACATGACAACACCTCCAAAAGAGATCCAAGCATCCTTTTTGTTTCTTTGGAAATATTGCACGATGTACGATGGATTGAAAGCTTTGATCACACCAGGGTCGAACTTAACAAAGTTGTATATTCCGATAATTGAAATGAAAGCAAACCATAACATTATTATTGGGGCAAAACTGTATCCGATTTTATCGGTTCCGAATCTTTGAATTTGAAACAGGACAATCAAAATGACCGCTGAAATCCACATTGTAGATGTATCTGAAAGAGAATCCGTAGCCTCTCTTATACCACTAACTGCCGATAACACTGCAGCTCGAAAAATTGAAAATATTACTGGTTGTACTAAAATTATCTCTAGCAATAAGAAATCAGGGACTCGATTCCCGTGAGAGCACCAACAAAAAAAAACTATCTGAAAATGTTAACATACCTGAAATAGATGGTGTGAGAATGCCATCTCCAATGACCATGGAAACACCAAGCATTGTGACAAACAATAGCAAGTATTTGGCTGCAAGGCTATTTTCGAGCAAGGATTTAATGGCTGAAGCCCTTTTCAGACGACGATTTGGCGTAAGCAGCTGGTAATTAGACAATGCTTATCTTCAACTTGATGGTTTGGGATCAAATTGACCTTCGCATAACGGCATATTAATGTATACAGAGCAAACGTTCCTCCTATACGATAGCCAACAAACATTGTATATCATAAATGAACAGGCTAGAAAGATTAACCTTTAACACCAAAAATATAAATCTACGGACAAAAATAAGTCTCACCGTCGCCATCGTCGTTGGCAGCAAGAACGATGAAGACATACTTGATCAAGGTGATGGCGATTATGGAGTAAATGATCAAAGACAACACACCAAGAATATCATCATGATGTTTAATTCCATCGGGAAACGTAGTTGGTAACACGTACAATGGAGAGGTACCGAAATTTCATTACACTATCCCTATGCACTGGAAGCCTAGCCTCACTATGGTTCCGCAACTTGCTTCCTGCCATCCATTAAATTTTCCAAATTCTTTAGCTTCACAATTTACATTTAATCAATGAGTTATCTACAAAAATTTATATGGAAAAGATGCAATTTTAATCCCAACATTTGGAAACATTTCATTCTAACGAAAATTTTGTCTCAATCGTAATCCTACCAAACAAGAATTGGAGAAGATTGGATTTGTAATTATATTAGAATCATCTTCAACGCTAAAAGCTATAAAAGAGAAGAAGCCAGAGTTGCTAACAATACCATGCGAGTGTTATGGCCATGACCACTGCGATCTCCATCGTTCTCCAGAGTTAACAAGTCTTTCTTCACAAGTGTACTCTTTTTATTC
This sequence comes from Flueggea neowawraea, assembly GCA_948243855.1. Lineage (NCBI taxonomy): Eukaryota > Viridiplantae > Streptophyta > Magnoliopsida > Malpighiales > Phyllanthaceae > Flueggea > Flueggea neowawraea. The sequence goes on from CAODLS010413368.1 coordinate 8,677, forward strand.
TCAAATGTGGAATCACCACCTTGTTCTTCATCCGAATTTGCTTCCATTTCTTCTTCTGCATTGTGACACCCCATTTTTTTTGCTAATTTAACTCACTTTTTTGACGTTGATCACATATATATTGACTGTGTCCTAATTGGCATCCAATTAAATTTATTAGAAGCAACTTCAGATTGTTGAAACAATCAAACCGTGCTACTTATATGTTACCATATTACTATCTGTCTGAGTGTTCCCAAATTAATGTCGCTGTCGTGATAGATTCTCGGAAAACTTGCTTATGTGTTTGGTTGTCCTGGATTCTCGTAGCCGCATTTTGGGACTCTAATTTGGCTCTAAAACTTTGTTTCTGTGTTTTATAATTGGAAGCCGTTAAATATACGAATGAGATGGAAGTGCCTTTTTCATACAAGCAAATACTTACGTTGTCACTTGTGTGATCTAGAATAACAAAATGATATTGAAGATCCAATGTTGCCTTTAACAACTATATATAATTACCAATCTTTTGGCATTAAATTTGTTTACGTTAGATTCTGTTTAAAATTAAGGAAACAAACATTATCAACAAACTGTTTAGGAGCTCAAGTTTTTCATCCTCTAAATACATCCCTTCCAAAAGTAAATAGCTAGACAGATAACAAATAATACAAGACCTTATATTACAATAGATGACTAATTATCCGCTCATGAGGATCGTGTACATTAAGTAGGATTTAATTAGAAAAAAAAAATACAAAAGATAATTTCTTTTTATTTTTCTAAATTAAACTGAACTGGTGGATTATATTTTTAGTTAGATTTAAATGGAAAAAAAAGGAGACCCAATTGCATTTAATGAAATTTCTATGGAAAAAAAAGCGCATACGACAGTGATACGTACAAACGACATTATATCATTCCCAGCAAAAACGCCAGGAAAATGGGCTTCAATAGAAAATACGTCAATCTATAGGCCCTCTCCTAAGAAAAACAAAAAAGAAAGGGAAAAAAATGATAGAAAAAAAAACGAATAATAGAGGATCCGAGACCCAAAGCAAGGCCACATCTTCTTCTCTCAACAACCTCTTCTCCATTAATGCACAATCGGACCTTGCAATCGGTTTCCTCCATCTCCTTGTCAGGTACTTCTCTTCCTCTACGTATTCTCGTATTCTCATCGCCTCAGTATGTTCGCACTCTCAGTTCTTTTCTTTTGTTATCACTGAGTCGGATCTATCGCCTCTGCCGGATTCTTCGTTTCCGTTTCTCGGTGACCTGACCTTGTAACGGTTCTTTGTTAGCTCCGATTGAAGTAATTGTCTTTACGTTTTAGTTGCGAGGGCCGCTGTGATCATGTTCTCGAACAGGACTCTCACTTGGAAGCTTCCAGAGTGTGAATTAGGGTTTTGAGCTTGCCGTTTCTTGAATTAGGTTTAAATTAGAGTTTGATTATTGGTAGAAATTGATTTTGGAGTTTGTGAATCCGTTAGGGCTTCTGTTTTTGTTTTCGTCAAATTATGTTGTGTGCAGTGTGATTAAAATAAGGTGTCATTGTTTTGGCTTTGTAAGAAGTTGCTTATGAAGTATATGTGATTTTGCACCACCATGTGGAGTGAATTATTCTAATTTGAAACTCAAATACTTTGCAGTTTTATTATGTATATGAAGGTTTGAGAGTAAAAATACTAGAAAAATGACGATGAATGAGCGGAAGACGATTGACTTAGAACAAGGATGGGAGTTTATGCAGAAGGGGATCACGAAGTTGAAGCACATTTTGGAAGGGTTACCTGAATCACAGTTCGGCTCGGAGGACTACATGATGCTCTATACGTATGCATCCCTATTAATGTTTGGTTCTTTGTTGGCATTTTTATTTGGATTTTGTTGTCTTATCTTTGACCATGGATGATATTGCAGAACTATCTATAACATGTGTACACAAAAACCTCCTCATGATTATTCCCAACAATTGTATGACAAGTACCGAGAGTCTTTCGAAGAGTACATTACTTCAACAGTGAGTAATATGTATTTAAGTTTGCAGACTTATATCGAGTCTATACATTTTGCTTCATCATTCTTGTCCGTCATAAATATATGCGATGTGCCATACACATTTGATAGTAGTATATTGATACATTACCTTTTAATATGACACACATTTCGGAAAATGCTAGGATATGCAATATCTAGTTGGACTTTTCCATGATTGGATACGAGAGATGCAGGAGAAGCATCTCTTAAAGACTACACAAAAATTATGACTTAATATAGCTTCTTTGTTTTGTAATGTGTAACTGTGATTTTCTTATTCAGGTATTACCATCATTAAGAGAGAAGCATGATGAGTTTATGTTGAGGGAGCTGGTGAAGAGGTGGGCAAATCATAAAATTATGGTTAGGTGGCTTTCTCGTTTCTTCCATTACCTTGACCGTTACTTTATTGCCCGGAGGTCACTTCCACCCCTGAATGAAGTTGGACTCACTTGTTTCCGAGACCTGGTATGGCATGGTTATAACCATTAATCATGGTGCCCTCTAATTTCTTTCATATTTTTGTCAGAGATAGGACACTGCCTTCTATTGCTTTATGATCCCTAAATAATCACTATTTAATCATCTCATTTTTAGTACGATATTTTCCTTATGCTGATGATTTTGTAATGTCACTACAATTTTTTTTGGATTTCAGGTCTACCAGGAGTTAAATGGTAAAGTTAGAGATGCTGTAATTTCTTTGGTATGGTCCTACTGTTTTAGTTCTGTTATCGTATTTGCGCTTACACTTCCTGGATTGGCTTGACTAATGTTACAATTCAAAATCAGATTGATCAAGAGCGCGAAGGAGAACAAATTGACCGTGCTTTGTTGAAGAATGTTCTAGATATATTTGTTGAAATTGGAATGGGGCAGATGAACTACTATGAAAACGACTTTGAGGCAGCCATGCTTAAAGACACTGCTGCCTATTACTCTCGGAAGGCATCAAACTGGATTCTTGAAGATTCTTGTCCAGACTATATGCTAAAGGTAAACTTAACATGCTTCTATTATTGGTTTGCTTTCAATCTTTGTCCGTCTTTGATCATATCTAAATTTTTTCGTTTTCATCACAGGCTGAAGAGTGTCTCAAACGGGAGTAAGATAGGGTTTCTCACTACTTGCATTCCAGTAGTGAGCCAAAGTTATTGGAGGTTTGTGGTTGCTTGTGATATGAGTCTTCCTTTTGGTGAAGTTAGTCATTTAGTTTATTGAGTAGA
>CAODLS010413431.1:0-11320 GCA_948243855.1 Flueggea neowawraea
TAGCGTAATAAATAGAGTCCAACCACGCACGCCAATTTGACAAGCGTTGGAAATGACCTTAAGATAAAGCAAACTCTTCTCCCATTGAAAAGAAGTAGCAAGAACAACATAAAATTATGTTGTAGAAATCAGTAAAAAGAAGTAGAGAGAAGAAGAAAATGGCGTATTTTCTGTTTTCCCCCCCTTCTTTGGCAATGACCGATATTTAACGTGTAGTGGAGTGAAAATAGGAGAGAAATTTAGGATGTGGCAACGTAGGTGGAAAAAGGTTATTGAATTTTTCAAAGGTAGAATTCTTCAACTATCAAATAAGAATTTATTTAACATGGGGATTTAACACTAAATTGGGCAAAAAATATATAATAGCAATACATTAATTGAAAACGAGCAAAGCTGAGTACAAAACAATGTGAAATTTTGTAATACTACAGTCTAAAAGACACAACAAAACATAGCTACTAATAAAGATATTTTTGTGTATGGGGTAGAATCACATTTTTTTAATTTTGCAATACCCACAATCCAATACACTATGTATTAATTAAGTTGTATAAATATTTAGAGACTACCCATCTTAATTGGAATTTTCAAGTTCAAATCTCCTCATAAGGAGAGAAGACATTCAAGAAGAGATTGCTATTTGATATATAAATATTTAGTCTCTACTCTATGAAATTTCTTAAGACTAATGCATGTCATTGAGATAACCAATCACTTTCACACAATAGATTTAATTACATTTTTCATGTCCATAATTTTATCGAAATACATAAGAAAAAATTATGAAAAGAGGCAAATTACATACAATCATGAAAAAGATAAACTATCAAAAAAATATAAAAAAGATAAATTAAAAAAATACTGTTTGATTAGTCTCTTGATTAAAGCTTGAGACTATTATCATATGATCAATAACAATATTTACACAACCTATTTGAAGCTAAGAACACACATAATTAGTTGCAATATGACATAATTAAGAAACAAGAAATTGAAGCTAGCTAGCTATAGAACAACCACACTATGGGGCTAATTAGGGCTATCAAAAGAGACGCCATCTTCAACATTAATTTAATTTAAGCAAATTAATTTTGAGAGAATTCATCCAAAAAGTTGGTCCAGTTATCATCATCATCTTCGTCTTCTTCTCTACTGTTACTCCATTGAAGTTGAGCATTCTTATCGATTTCATCGTTTCTTGCAAACCTTCCTCTTATGCGTGGTCTGCTGTCCGCCAATGTTTTCCTACAAGCATACTGAAACCAAATCATCTAATTAATAATTAATTAACGTTTAACAGGTAAAATTCACTCAAAATCAATATATTTATCATTGAACTAACACTTTCTTCTCTTTAAGTACTAACAACATATATAAAATATTGAACTAATTACGCTTCCTTCTCTTTAAGTACCTATTACATGTGAAATATTGTACCACATATTTTTTCTTGATAGATCATGGACATTATTAAATTCTTGAAAATCATTGAAATATCCTCTATCTCACCCATTTTATATCTTAACCTAAAATTTATGATCTTAGATGTGAGTACTTACTAATAAAGTTATCGTCGACTATTAAATTGTATGTTTGTTTATGTATGTCAACTCTATATAAACATTTAACAGCACTCAAAACAAATCATCATATTTTTTTTTACTTTTTTGTATTATATTTAATAATTGATACACTTACAAAAGGATATTAGAATGGAAACACCTAACATAGTGCACTAGTTTTATTCATTTGTCACGTAAATGAAATTATTTATTATCTTCTATGAGATCATATAATTGTAAAGTATAATTGAATAGCACTTTAACGAATAGATTAATATATATTAATTCTTAATTACAACCTTAATCAGTTATGTTTTTCCTACTCCTTTCCTAATCTACTTTCTGTGGATTAGATGATTAAATTACGAGTTATAAAAAAACCTTAATGAGATAATTACAAGTAAGCATGATTAAATTTGTACCTTCGAAAACAAAGGAAATGGAAATCCTCGTATCAGACTAAGGACAACAAATTCCACTTATATATCTATAGCACTACCAAAGAAGCCATGCCATCAATTCCATTAGATAGATTGGACTCATCATCCACAAAATCAACATACATTGACGTTCTCATATTTGTGTGTTTCATTAGAGCCACTAAATTGGAATACTGCTTGCCATGTACTATCATCTCATCAACTGACATAACATGGTATGTTAAGATCGATGTATATTTGAGCGTGTTCACGATTATGACATTGCTATAATTATTAATACTATTAAACTCGTGCTTTAATTTGTCTTGTATGTTAGAGTTCATGACTTTTCATAATTACCAGCCGACATGTCTTTTTATCAAAATCTATGATTTAGATAATGTTATATATTGTTAAAGTTTGAGATTTTTTTTAATGGGATTGATTTTTATGAGTTTTGAACTCAAAACTTTACGTTTAAATCATTACTTGATCACCAACTAAACCATCTTTTAATAATAATAATAATATTGTTAAAGTTGAGGTTTGTCATACATAACAATTTAATCTATAATATAGATATGTTTCAATAGTTGTATTATAATTTAATGGTTACATGCTACAATATAGTTCTATAAAACGTTTATGCCGGGTATGACATCTTCTTTTTTTTTGCGTTTTGCCTTGGATTTTTTTTAATAAAATAAGTAACTCTAAATCTCATAGTTGACAAATCATATATTTAATCACTTAAATTAGTATGAGAATAAAAATACTTAGATAAAAGGAAAATATTCAATTTTAATCTCACCATTAATATTTGTTACACAAGTTTGGCTTGAAAAATTGCGTTAATTATAGTTTTACCCTTACAAAATTAGATCGTTTTAAAGATGCATACACGCGAACTTCTTCCCTCAATCACGTATAGGTGTCACATGAGTGAAGTACTAAAAGTCGTTTATTTTTATAACAATGAGATTATATTTGAGACAAAATTTTGTTTAGGCAAAAAATGTAATTAGGTCACAACTTAGACTGAAATCGAATCTTATTATTCTGTTGACAATATGGATTAATCATAGCAAACTTAATTTGGAAAATATTTTGTTTTTCGTAATTTTATCTATCCCATCATGTATGTTCCTCTCACTCTCTTCTTCCCTGCACTTAATCAAAACGAGCCGCACCAATCTTCTAGATCGTTTTCTTTGATGAAGATGAGCCAACATATTGAATCAACTATTTGAGGGTTCTTTCTAAATTGTGTTACTAGACAAGTTGGATTTGACATAAAGTGAATAATAGCTTGTGCAATATAGTTATAATGCTAGCTAGACCTAGCCAGGGATTAATTACACACTTATTGGTCATGCCAACTTTGATTAAATCTTGCATCCAAAAAAGAAACTTTCGTTAAATATTAAATGATTGAAAATTAGAGTTTTCTTTTTTGTTAGTTTTGGCTAAGATTTTCAAAACCATGCTATTAATTAGTGATAAATTCTATTGTTTATAGAAGCAACGTTAAGTATTACCTTAATTTTCTTGTTGAAGTTCCTCTGCTTCCTTTTGCTTCTGTGCCTCTCAATTCTTTCTTTCTTCTCCTCTGGACTATATTTGCTTGCTCTACTCATACTTTCAATTATACTGCTGCTCTCACTTGACAATGGACTTTCTGCTCTCTGAAAATATTGCTGCACCCACATCAAACCCCAACCCCCCAACAAAATTGTAACCATAAGAAAATTAGGTCATTGTCAATATCAAATATGTCCTCAAAATATCATAAATTGAAGAAAAAAAAAAGAAACATAGAAAAGAAAAGAAAATACATAATCCTTACAAATTATCATCACTTGCAATGGCAATGCATGATCAACTCTTTTTTACTGAAGAAAAATCACCAACACACAGTGTAATTAATGCATGAAAGCAGTGTAACGGTGCTCATAACAACAAAATTACTCTTCAGACTTCACACATCTAGTTATATTAATTACAACTAACCAACTAAACTGAGTGGTACTACAATGAAGACTTTTAAAAAAAGTATCCATTGAGGACTACTTTAGTAAATTAAGTAACTGAAACTCAAATTAAGTAATTTTAGCAACAATTATGTAACAGTTATGATTACTTAATTTATCACAAAATTAAGTAATCGATGACCAAATTAAATAACGACATCCAAAATTAAATAATTTTTGGAACTACAATTAAGTAACCTCCTCCTCAAATTAAATAGCTGAACCTGAAATTAAGTGACTCGAGTTCTCATTAAGAACTCATTTTAGTAATCCTCATTATAGTACCACCTAACTAAACTACTATAGTTTTTTTTTATGAATCGTTTTACATCACCACTATCAATTATATTTAGAAAGTAAAATTATCCATGTAGTTTTTTTTCCCCAAAGAAATACTACTGATCTAACTACGTTGGTTCAGCTTTTTAGTGGCACAACATTCCACCAGCTCATCTAAATTGACTCAGTAACGACGTGAAGCGGTAAAATCATAAATATTAGTTAACTTAAGAGTAAAATTACACATATTAATTAAAATGTTTTTTCCCCGGGTCCGCAACTGCCACAACACAACTATCAACTATGAATCGAAGTGAGTTCAGGAGTTGGACTTAGTACCCGCAAAGGCAAATCGCCGGTGCTGAAAACTCTTCTGACAGGACTGTTATCATGCAGGTCAAAGAAATGGGAGTGATGATTATAATACCCATTACTGATATTACTATTATTCTTCTGAAGAGAGTGACTACTAATACTTCTTTGCAGCAAACTCGACGAAGACCTTTGTGCTACGAAACTCGTTGGCGACTCGTAGCTGCTGTACCCGCTGCTACTGCCGCCAGCCGCCGGCTGTTTGAACCCGCCCTCCGGGATGATGAGTTGAGGGAGCACGGAGTCTGATCAATACACAAGCTATGTGCTCACGTGGATGCTGATGTCATCCAGAGCGTTGACCTTCACTCTTTTTTATGTTTCTTCTGGAAAAAAAACTAACAATTTGAAACATATCACATTTTTCATTTTTTCATTAAATGGTTCGCTTTTCGTTAATGACCTATTATTTTTTCTATTTTTTTATTATTTAAAAATTTATTATTTACTATATATTAGCTACTATCTTTTAGATAAAAAAATACTAACCATTACCTACTCAATTCTATACTTCTTAAATAAACACAAAATGAGCTAGCCAAATCACAAACAAAAAATCATTTAATGCATTAAACTTTAATAATAAGCCTTTATTTTAAATGATTATGATGCGATGGAAGTGAAATTCATTTCAAGTCCAAATGATGGTTGTATTGAAATTTATATAGTTCATATTGTAAAGCTTGTGAAATCACTGAAATAAAACCTAGGAATCAACGTACGAATGAATTTATGTTGAAAAATACAATGTTCCGCCTTAGTATAGGGGATTTGAAATTGGATTTAAGCATGATAATCCTATAATTGAAATGTGTGTCTCTATATATATACACACACACGATGAAAATCAACTTATGTAATTTTTTTAATTTACACTTTACCATTCATTCTTAGGTGTAAAAAACTTAATTATATCAGTCATTACATCTAAAAAGAAAAAAATAGTGAGGATTAAATATCAGTTAAAAAAATCCACCTAATATAAATTGATTTTTGTCCTCCTCTCTCTCTATCTACAGGCATAATATGTATTAATAATTTAAAATTTAATGCGTAACTTCTACATAGAGAGGAAATTATATTGTTTACCCAAAAAGTTCAGTATTTAAAAATATGATTTCAACTTTTTAAAAACAGAATACTCTCTTTTTATATTTGTTATATTTTAATTTTATTGACAGAATTTTACTACATTTTCAGTTTACACCACACATTTAGAAAAAAAAATAAATTAGTATTACATTATTTGCACCTTTTACGATGCTATTTGTGTAAAAATCCTTTTCATTGTCGACGATTTCAAGTGCGAGTTCATTATTATTCAACTACAAAACTCATTGATGCATAATAAACTAGATAAATAATAGGAATAAAGGGTAAAAGTAAAAAGAATTCATACAATAATCTCAACTTAGGAGACACACATTCTATTATGTTCACTTAATATCAATGCAATCATTATAGGAACCAATTGGGAAATTCACTAGCAAATTCGGTCAAACAATGAAATTGCAAGAATTCTGCGCACTTTTTCAACGTGGTCCTATGTTTTTTTTCTTGAAATTTAACTATATATAATATAATGGACAACAAAAATCATTATTTGCCTCCTATAGTATATGACCCTTTTGTGTGATAAAGTTTAAGGTGACTCAACTTAAGGAGTGACTATTATATAATAAGATTAAAGTTGAAAAACTAAACTGAAAGTTATTAAAATTCAGTGGCATAACAAAGGAGAAATTAAGTAACCGTTACCTCTCGGGGTAGTCTAGCAGCAAAGGGCGCTGACCTAAGTTCTCGCGGCGCAGGTTTGAAGCTCAGAGGGAGCGATATAATCCCGGGTGGCACCGATTGTCTCAGTCCTGTGTCACGCATTAAAACTTGGTTGTTTAGGCCTTAAGCTACTAGCTTTCGATGAGGTGCTGCAGTGATGACACTCGTGACTTAGGCCCAAGTCCAATTCTTAGTGCAGCTATGGCTCTTCGAACATGCCACAACAGAGAGTAATGCATGCATGGTAACACCCAGTATAGATATGTTATTATTGACTGTCCCGACTTCCCTTTTTCTGCTAAAAAAAAGAAATTAAGTAACCTTTGGTACTTCATGCGGAAAAGATATTTTAAAATGAAAACAAATTTTATATACAATGGAATTTATATGTCACAAAAAAATCCTGCCTAAGATTTATGAGTTTGAAAAAATCATACCCAACTTGCAATTTTGACACCAGAAGAAAAAGAGAACCCACCACTTCAACAGAGACGATTATTCAACACATCCCCATGTGGGGAGCTTTTCTCCCCAATCATTAATATACAATAGGTTAGGGATGATTGTAATTAAGGTTTTCTTCAATGACATCAACATAATTAATATTTATAATCCTAAACTTAGTGCAATAATGATGTTCAGAAAAAAAAATTGTGCAATGATTATACCTTTCTTCTTAGGGAAGGTCTGGAGTGATTAAATTAATGATATGAGAGCATTAACATTGTAATCATGATTAGCGTGACTCAGTGTCACTAATTCCAAATTTCGGGATAATTTCTCCATGAACTAATTTTCAGAAATGGAAATATATGCCCTAAATTAACCCCTTTTCTTTTAATCTTTTGACATTTTTCTTTGTGCTTGATATGTGTGAATAATGTCAATTATGATTGTTTAATGATGTTCTATAGGTGTAAGAACCAAAAAGGTAATGATATATGAAGAGATTACAGATCAAATAGGGTTACAAACTTTACAAGAATATTCGCACTATTCGGAGTTTAGCTTCGATTGTACTATACAAATTGATCTAAAACATGCATCAGTTAATAAAGAAGTAATAATTATGAAAATGAAAAAGATCTAATTTTCCTTAGATTTGTAATACATAGGCTTTCTTGAATGTAAGAGAGCTTTTGAAAGACATTATACTTTTGGTCCGTTGACGTAATTACCACAAGGTTCGGTTGGTATTAATTTGTTAATTGTATATATATTGAGCTGTAAATGGATAGATTGGGTAAATTGCATAGTAAAAAAATAAAAAAAATATTTAATATATTTTTAAGTTAAGATTACAATATACTAAATGGTATATATTGAACATTTAATATATATTATCTAACAAATATCACCGAGTTTTCAGTGATTATCTTTTTCTTGGATTATTATATCATCGCTTAAGTTTAACTTTGTGTGTGCATGTGTATATATATATTTAAACAAACTCGGAGAGCATTTGGAGAGAATCGCAGCGTGAGTGAGTCAAGTGAAAAAAAATACATGAATAAAGTTGACACCACATCTTACTCGAAACTTTAAAGTATTGATGTAAAATTTTTTAGATATTTTTCCATCCACACTTACATATCGAACATTAAAAAAATCAAGTTGCAACTTGCAATTCACATCAAAATATATATCATTCAATTAAAACTACAAAAAAAAATCACTCACAAATACTTCCATGTATTGAATCATATATAATTTTGAATCTAGAAGACATAGATGCTAGACTCAAATCTTTCAGAATGATCATGTACAGTCAGAAGAAAAGATTCTCTAACACGGCATGAATCACCATTGGAGAGAAGAAAGGGCTTGGAGAGGTGGGGGACCCCAACAGCAACTTCTTAATAAGTGTAGATCCATGAGAATCATCTATATCACTTCAAAATGGAGAATCTATGTGTCTGTTTCTGTCTCTTGGAGAGAACAAAAGTCACAAAAAATTGATAGCCATAAAGACTTCTATGGTAACTGGGAAGTACTTCAAACGTTTCGGTCCTCTGTTGGGGAATAACTAAGCTTTGGCAACGCAAACCAATTGGGAACCAACATATATATGTTACTTGCATGTATGGTTTGGCGATGACAATACATATGTATATGTTCAAGTCTCCCACTAATCAGTACCAACCAGTCAGTACTACTCGCATTGATTAAACTTTGTGCTATGATGTTGCGTATCAAGTTGGGGTATTTGTCACAGTGCCAAGTTACCCACTTTTTTTTTTTTATCGATGCCAAGATACCCACTTGGTGTCCCTAGTCTCCTACAAATGGATATGTTTGTGATAATTACTTGTATACAGTTTGTGAGGTACGTACATGCAAGATTCATGAAAAAGAAAAACACAGGCAAGAAGCCAAGAACTATAATAAATATGTTTATTCTCTTATTGACTGATGAAGCAATTGCATCCACACAAATATGGTTCCTCATTGCATGACATGAATAATTTTTAGACACGTATTTTTGGAGTTTTAGGGATTGCTTGGTTTATGTAATATCTCACCCGTTTCGATCAATTTTCTGTAGCGTTCCAACCAATTTCGACAAAGTCTCTAGTGGAACATCATTCGATTTCAAATGATCTTAGTTGATTTCCAATTCGATTCTCAAATGTGTGAGATGATGTTTGGGTGTTTGAAGAGTTTTAAAGATGTTATTTTTGAAAGGTTGGGTGTTGACGAGCATCAATAATGATCCAACGCATGTTCGGAATCAAAGGAAGTCGAAGAATGTTGTCTAAAGCATGACAACGTACGTTGCAAGTTGTGGGACTTACATCATCTAGAATTCTTTCACAACATATGTTGTGATAAGATTTTGGGAAGGAAAGATGATCAACATACATTGCTTGTTTGTAACGTACGTTGTGCCGCTACGTTTTCAAAACAGAAGCTTCTGGATGCAATTTTGAGCCATATAACGTACGTTGAAAGTGTGGGACGTACGTTAGTAATGTCTAAGAAGTATGCTAGGCATAAAATAACGTACGTTGCCTTTGAAAAATATTGAAACGGTGCGTTTCGATATGTGATCGTTTTAACCCTCAAAACCGACCCATTTCGTCTGTAAGTCTCATTTTTCACTCTCTCTCAACTCAGATCGATTCTCTTTATTCCGCATTGCTTCCCCAACATTCCTAAACATCTCTGGCTATAAGATTTCAGTTCCAATCACTCATTTTCATTCATTTCATGCATTAATTTTCTGAAATTCTTTTTAGGTCTAAAGTGAAATGGGTTTCGCATTTCTATGATTTATGTTAAAATGGATATTGTAGGTTATTAGATTATGATTGTTTAAGGTTAGATTAATATGAATTAAGCCTTGACAAGAGATTTGTTGAGTTATTGACTGAGCTAGAGTTTAGTTCGGGTTTGAGACAAATAATGGTGATTTTGAGTTGTTTTTCAGAAACCAATTGTATGTTTGAGTTCATGAGGTTGAAATTTATCTAGGTGGATGTTCGAAAACTATTTTTACAGATTGAATAGAGAGGACTTTTTGGATAATTTTTCATAAGGACTAAACTTGATACTTCACAAGTTTGGGGTTAAAATATAGTTTTTGAATATTTTATGGTTTGAGTTGATAATAGAAATACATGGGGTATTGATTGAAAGATTCTGAAAATTTTGGGGACCGAGTTGTAATATTTCATCGAGGTCCGAATTTCGGCTAGCGTTAGACTTTCGATTGGAATAGGATTTCTGACGCTAATGGCATGTGAGTCTGCACTTGCATTTCATGTATATTTTGTGTTGTCATAGTCGTCGTGTTTGATATGCTTGTAAAATACCTTGTTTCAGGCCAGTTCGATTTTCGCGGTGACCAATCATCGACTGGTGATTAGTGATTCAAACTTTGGTAGCTCAACATCCAGGTAAGTGAATTGCAGCTTCAGACACAGCTTCAAACTCATAGGTCGTGTCTCTTTTACTTATATGTTTCTATTGTGCTATAACCATAGCATGTAATCTGGATTAATTAAAGGATTAAAAATCCTAAAATTTGGCCTATGTGAGGACTTGTCTGATTTGAATTTGTTTTTGAAAAATTATCTGGGTTTTTGGAAAGAATAACGATGCTCTATGTTCAAAAGATTTTGTGCTTCTGCGGAAGTTGAATTATTTTGAGAGATAATATAAATTGATTTATATTACATTTCCTTGGTACGATTATGAAATACATTTAAAACTTTATTTTTGGTAAAATGTTTGTCTACTATGCATGTTGCTTGATTGCAAAATGTTTTCCTTTGTTTTGAAATAAATAACTTATTTTGGCTATTTTTGAAGTACTACTTTGATATAGCCTTGAGGGCAATACTATTTTGACTTGGATTTTGGATCCATCATGGGATACAGCCTGGAGGGCTATCCTGGTGCCTTGGTAGCCATGTATATGATTTTGTGCCTTAGTGGCTATATACTCGCCTATGTGAAGTTACTTGCCTAGATGGCAACACTTGTGCCTATGTGGCAAGCCATTTGATTCTGGAATTTCGAATAAACCAAAGGTTTTTGACTTCTGTTTTGGTATTTGTGATAAAACTAAAAAAGATTTTTGTACTTTGCTTTTGAAACTTCTGATAACTAAAAGGTTATGTTGAACTTCACCTTATTTTTTGAAGTTTGCTAAAGTTTCGAAAAATGCTTTGAAAGATTTTGCTAATGCCTCTGATGGTATGCATGCATATGTATGCTTTGTCTGCGAATAGTTTTGAAATGATTTTTTTGAAGCACTACTATGTATATAACGTATATAGATGTATATTTGGTTATACATGCATGTGTTATTTTCGAACTGTTTTCAAAACAGTCTTGTGAGGCACGTATAAGGCGATCTGAAATGTTATATCTCACT